>BPLR01006463.1:0-36602 GCA_021605095.1 Caerostris extrusa
GTATATATATAAACTTGGGATTTATTTTTGCAAATACAATGCAGTGATCTGTCCCACTGATTAATAAAGTAATTTGAATCACACAAGTAATTTTCTGATCTGTTTAAAAAATAAAAATATTGAAATTTATCATAAAACCATTTAAAAGAAGCTTATCTTACGTCTGGATGATTTAAACAGTCACAAAGTTGTTCTCCAAAAAAGAAAAAATACTACAATAAGATATTCGCCATCGAAATCCGTTGGTACATATCTATTGAAAGTTCCACGTACCACCCATAGAGCGGTTATAAATTATTAATTATTATTACAACTCTACATTTTGCGGCCAGAGAAGCTAGACGACAACTAGGGAATAATGAAAACCATGGAAGGTCTACTGTTTTCGACGCTAGACAAGAAGAAGATCACTAAAAGGAAAAGAAAAAAAAAAAAAGCTCATTTTGTTTACTGTCTCTCCTGACTTTCGTCTGGACGACTGCTTCTGTACTTTTATTTCCACCGGCGGAATCAATGAAGCCCAGCTTTGTTTTCTGTTCTTTTTCATGGGTCTCGCATCTTGCACTCGATGAACTGGGTACAGCGCGCGCTCTGTGGCTTTGCAATCAGGCCACCACCAATTCGTTTACATACAAATAAGACCCCGAAGCCCTTTCGAAATAAACAAGAATTTGAATTTCAAAACTTCCAAATAGAATAAACTTATTAATCATTTAACATTTATCAACATTTCTGATGCCTTGGAAACATTGCTTTGACGAATGAATGCCTTATAGATGGGAAATTTAAAAAAATTTTCTTCTTAATAATTCCTTTGCATTTTATTAAGAAGAAAAAAAAAATATCACCGACTTAGAATCCATTTAAAGTAAATATTTCATTCATTATAAAACCAGCATTTAAAGCAATCATAGATAGAAATAGATTGTATATGTAGCAATTTTTACAAATGACTGATGTAACTATATTTTTTGTTTAATGTTTAGAATCATTACATTTAAAATAGATTTGACAATTTAAAACTCGCACTGAAATCAAAAGGAAGAAGTATAATTAAATAGAATTGTATTCAATTTTTTCGTAATTTTGTTTTTAAATTTAATTGCGCTCACTTAATATGCATGCATATTAAAAAAAAAAACAAAAAACATGACTTTGTTATCAAAATGAAAGCTACAATTCTAAATTAAATAATAAATAAGCAAGTCGTGATAAAACAGTAAATAAATAGAAAGTCGTCATAAAATAATAAATAAATAGTAGTCGTCAAATTACAATTAATATATACACATCAGATTATTATAAAGTATTTTAAGAATGAAATTAGTAAAATTAGTTATTCATTTTGACGTTTTTAAGAAAAAGAATATAAATATTAAAATAGCATATATTGTTACAGGAATCAACAATATATTGTTTAAACATATATTATTTGATTCCTGTTCTTTTTGTTAAATTTATAATCGAAATTTACTTTAATTACGAAGAAGTATTTTTGATACAAAAATATTTCCTTCACCATAATTTACAAAGATAATTTTTAAAGATTTTTGATGAGCTATTCAAATTGTAGCCATAGTTTTATTTTTCATAATTAGATTTTAAAATTTTTATTTTATTTATAAAGAACGTCATTAATATGCAATGATTCCTCACATTCTGCTGTTGTTGCTGTAAAATATCCAGTCCATTAGCCAGCTTGGCCATGGGTCTACGAGCTCTTCAATACAAGTTAGTTGTTTCATGGACAAAGAGCCAGATTTGGCCATACTATGGTACTTCAATACCTTAAACTTCATTCAAAATCACTAATGCACGGTCTCGTCTAGATGTTTGCAGGACATATTCTTCACTTCCTGTCAAATGTCAGTCTATTAACTTACTTGGCCATTGGTCTACTTTATCTTCAATACAATTAGTTGGATGGACTTCTCAGCAATAGTTTTTAGATTGAAAGAAATAGAAACAAAACACACAAATCTCTCGCCTTTAACGATTCCTGATAAAACAAAATCAGAAAAAAATTCTAACTTTTTTTATTTCTAAATATGCATTTATTATGTTTGAAAGAATTCATTGTTAACAGACTTTTGTATCGGTTTGAAAAAAATATGGTATTATCGTTTCGCAATTAGACAATTCCAACGGAAAGATTTCTTTCAAGTGAAGAAAAAAGACGACGAACAAAAGGGAAGAGCCTTCTTGAGACGGCGTCGACTCCCACCGAAATCAAAAGGTGTAGGCGACATCAAACTGAACAAAATGTTAAAAACATTCATCGTGCGTCTACATGCACTCAATAAAATATTAATTAATTCATACAATAAGAACTTAAAATAAATACATAAGAATCCCAACGTCTTTTGAAGTTGTCGGGCTACATGTGACCTGGCGCTCATTTCCACCTTTGAAATTCTTACTAATTAACAGATACCGAAAAAGAATAAACCAAAAATTGAGCATTAATCATTCCTCTTCTAGAAAGAATCGTTGAATGTTACTAATCAAGAACTCTTTTGATATTATATTAAAGGGTAAATTCATAACACTTTTCCCATCATAGCGTTAACAAGAATTTTTTATTTTAAGTCAAAAAGCAGTAAACAACCACGTGCATTTTGCCATACACGTCGTTACGAATGGCTTTGTCGCTTTACAGATATAAAGTGAACACGACTAAAGAAATTTATTACAGAAAAATGATGAAAAATAAAAACTGTTTAAAGAAAAATCCAAATGCATTCGATTCCTCGAATTCATAAGGGCCGTTTTAATATTATATCACACTATATCTATTTGTTCTTGTAAAAAAAAGCCTATTCATTATACAGACTTTAATTTGTTTTCATACAAAAACGAAATCAAATAATTTCAAGTTAGTAAATGTTTCGATAAAGCTATAATAACTTGCAAATCAGAAAGTCTTGGGTAACCATATTTACTTTTATTAAAGGTGTTCAGAGATAATAATAATAAAAGATTGTTAAAAATGTTCTAAAAACTATAATTGTTTTAATATTTGAACCGACATTATTCTTTTGTGCTTCTGCTACGCTTATTTTACTTTGAAAATTCTCAGAACATAATTTTTATTCTAGAGTAATTATTTTGGAAAATAAAATATTCGTTTATATTTAAAATAAAACTATATATACTTATTAAAACAAGCAATTATACATGAATATAAGGTCGTATTTTTTTTTTTTTAGATTTATCAAAAGTTTTCAATTTTAACAAAATAATATAAGAAGCAGTTTTTAAAAAAAAGGACAAGTTATTCCTCTGAAAAAGTGCATTAGCTTTTCCATGAACTTGAATTAAAGGTTGCAAACAAAAAGAGTCTTCAGATCCTGTTACGAAACGCAACAAAGTTGGGTTGAGTTTAGAAAAAGTGTGAATAACCAGAAAAAAATAGTGACATAAACAAAGTGTTGACGTAAATCGGCAAGATGCCTGCTTATTGAAAGCAACTTTTATCACGAAAAAGAAAATCGAGCTCATTTAAATAGATCTGATAAAATTAATGATTTATTTTACAGAAGAATCTACTCCTTGTTAGTTTTTACAGACTGTTTATATATTTATCGATGGTTTAGCTTTGCAGACTAATTAGGGATCAGAATTTTTAAATAATATTTGGAGTTAACATGGTATATCAATCTAAACAGAATGAATACATGAATAAAAAAATTAGTGAAATGGACCAAATGAATAAGAATCAATAACTGAACTAACTAGATGTATAAAGATACTGTTATAAACAAAAATCTTTCACTCACTAACGACTGTAATGTAGAGTTCAAAAACAAAATAAATAAATAAACCAGATGGTTTTGTCAGCTTTTTAAATATGGTAATAAACATTATTCAAACCATATATCACTCTTAAAAACGCCACAAGATTTCAACTAAGATAATAAAAGGAAAAAAATTATAGTGAATATATGTAATATTTATTATCAAGATTTGTCATGACAACCCATCCGTTTGTTTTCAAGAAATTTGTAAATAAAAATATTTAAGAAATAAAAATTAAAACTTGCAATAATTAATTTTGATAATCATAATATATTCATTTATGAGAAAAATAATTGTAACATTTGTAATTAATTTGTTATAGTTAATTTATTAGTTATGAAGAATTATTAGATATTTCCCAATTCAACATCATTTATTATTTTAACTGATAGCATAATTATTAATATTTTTAGTAGTATATTTTTTATAATATACTGAAAAAATATTTGTTGTATCTAATTTCTAATCATAAATTATAGAATCGTAAACTTAAAGAAAATACCTATAAACAAATATGATTTTAACAGACAATATTTGCATGCATATAATACGAATTACTAAAACTATAAAAAACTTTTATTACACAAATAATAATAAAAAGAATCTTTCTAACATTATTTATTCAGGTCCGTGTTTTTACATTCCATTCCTTCGTATCATCAATAAATTAAATTGAATTTTTCTTTTATATTCTGAAGTTATACTTTCAACGAATGCCAGTTTATACAATTTCGAAATGATGCCATTGTATGGCACGAAAAAAAAACCCAGTATTAGAAAACAGTCATCAAAAAAGGTCAAAGGAAACTATTTTCATTAAAAAAAAAACAAGTTTTCATGGTCGGTAAAACTAAAACGGCAGTCTTCCATAGGCGTCCAAATTTTGTGTGGTACTCCTCTCTAATGCACAGATAGTGTGACATGTTGGCAACCCTAAATGATTTGGGGTGGAGATAGGAAGAACAGGGTGGAAAAAGAGGTAGCATGTTATGTGAAGAGGCCCACGTTTAAGCTAGGGGTGTGTGTCTGTGAAAAAATGTGTTTTGACTTGACGTATGAAAGGAGTCAACCCACTGTATCATTAGATCTTACCGTTTCCGCTAAAAAGATTCTCCCACGGCACTTCTGTTCCATAGTTAAGTAATCAATGAGAGTTTGACATCAATTTTCACACTATCTGCATCCAGTAACAATTCAGAAATTATTTCACATTTAATAAATATTTGTTAAAACAAGGTAATGTACGGATATAACAAAACAGAAAATGGCCACTTTTGTTGATGAAAATAACGAAAACAAAATTCACCAAAAAACAGTAACATGACACAAAATCGCACTTCAATCAATAATTTCGTACTGTCAGTCACAAAAACAAGTATACACCATCGCTTGTCATAAAGTTTAAACTTTCCATTTAAAAAACACGATATATTTTGTTGGCAGATGTTACTTATTATTTTGGATTAAAAATAATAGAAAATTAATAGAATCAAGTTAAATTCTCATGCTATTTTTTATCTGCCTGAAGAAATTAACAGCACAAAAGTATGCATGCACCCGTCAAAAAGAATATTAGAGTCTTTTGATAGACTGGAACTTAATTCATTCTTTCATATTTTACTGAACGTTTTAAAAGTATTATTAGAGTTCTCATACAAAAGGGGGCCTTAAATATTTTTATGATTTACTAATGGTATAAAGAGGAAGGGGACTTTTACAACATCTAAACAAAGCAATAATAAAATTATATAGAGATTACATTTTCGATGGTAAATCATTAAATCATTAATAAAAGTTTTCAACGATTCAAAACATTATAGAAAATCACCAGGTTGAAGGTGAGAACTGAGTGACAAAGCTCGCACAAATCGGAATAGATTGGATTTTCTATCGCTTTTCTTGTGACAAAGATTAGTTCTTTGGTAATCAAACTTATTATTTTTAATATTAAATAACATAAACGTCTAGTTTTTAAACTTTAAATTCAAAATATGAAGTAAAAAATTGTGTGAAAGGTAATAAGAATATAGAATTGACTCACATTAAGAATACAAGAGATAATATTAATATGAGATGCAGAGTCAAGCCTTCAATGCGCTAAAGCAGTTATAGTAGGCCGATACAAAATAATTATAGAAACCTAACAAGGTGTTTAATTATATACATAAATGAATCTAAGCTATCAGAGCGCTTAAAGCCACTGCGTCAAGCATACAAGCATAGACAAAATATTACAGAAATATTCAAGATGTACCAGAGGGCCAACCTTAACATTCTAAGTGAAATTTTAAAATAGACTATATACATGTATCAGAAGAAATTCATCTTTTCATGATAAACATTCTACTTTACATATTAGATACATATTTATATTCGTTTATCGATAATTTCCTAAATGGAAAGGTTAAAAGCGTAAGAAAAATTCTTAAGTCACAAATGAATTTAGAAATTAATTCGTAAAGTACAAAAACATTTAAATGCATAGATTTCAAAATAATGATATCAAAAATTTGTGCGTGCATGTGTGAGTGGAAATATTTAAAGGGTTTCATGAATAGAGTAGAATTGCAAAAACACTTACATGATAAAATTTGATACATATCATCTTAAAAATAAGCAATGTTTGAATAGGTTTTGTACTTGTTATAAAAATGAACAGAATAAAATTCGCTTTCGTATGCTAAAAATAAAATGTGGCGTCCACATGATTAACGGTAGGGAAAAAAAGAATAAAAAGACTGAAATGGGAAAAAGCTACGCGTCATCTCATTAACGTCGATAGATCATTCAATAACGTTAGTCACCAGCTTTCAAAACAAATTCTGAAAGTGAAACTTCAAACCTAAAAATTCATTTTGTTCTCTTGTAATTTATTATAATTATTTTAATAGGTTTTTCTTTTCTTTTATTTATTTGCCTGCTTATTTTTTAATAAAAGTTTCGAAAGTCAGCGAAGAAGCAGGTGTTAAAAGACAGACGGAGAAAAATAATAGACATTAATTCTCAATCTTATCTTACATACTCAACCCTAAACCAATTAAAGAAAATAAAACAAAAGTGTTCAGAAAATCTTCTGTGTGTGTATTCTCAAAAATCAGCAACATTAAAAAGAACATTTGCTGATGTGGTGATAAACAAGATGTTGGCGGAACAAATGTAATTTACACTTCAAAAACAGACTGATCTTTTAATTATTTAATGAAGATTGCTTTAGAAGCATTAGCAAGAGATTGACTTTCTGCATCGCATTCAGTGCTTAGAAAAAGAAGAGAATAGTTCAGCTTCATTTCGATTTAAAAGGCACAGAAATTGAAACAAGCTATTTCAATGCATGTAAATACAACCCAATAACATTTTAAAAATATTTTTGTGAAATTTTTTTAATCTATAATTAAAAAATGTTTATTGAATTGATTATTTATTTTAGTTGTATTACCAATGCTGCAAGTTGATAAAACATTAAAGACGTATTAAAAATATAAACCACATCTTAACCAGATTTAGTTTAATTATTTTAATACAATATTTGCTCTAGTACTGCTTTTAAAATATAAGTTAATTTTGTTTTTACAAGAATAAGTTGTTAGATTTCAAAATTGTGTTCTTAACAGAGATTAAATAAATCGGCAATGAATTTTTCCAAGTAAAACCATTCACTGAAGGTGTATTCATTTGGTATATGTTAATAGTTTCAAAAGGTGCCTTTGCGGTTCACCACAGTAATGGCAAAATGAAAGAATGTCCGAGAGGACAACGGAGAGGCCAAGGAAAACCTGACCTTCACGGAACACAGCATTCAATTGGGAAGGGGGAATTAAAAAAAAAAAAGGCTTCTTTAATAATGATTTTTTAAGAAAGTCTATTTTGGGAGGGAATGTTTTTCGCAATTTTTTTAGGGTTAATTTATATTCATGAAGAATTGTAACTTGAATTTTTTTAAAAATTAAAAGAAACAAAAATAATAATAAAATATTTATAAAAGAAACCTTCGTGAAAATTTTGAAATTTAGAAAACAATCATTTTACATAAAAGAGAAAACAGGGAGCATTTCTTCATCTGTATGCTAAAATTTTGAAAGTGAAATGAGAAAACAATTTATTTCGTTTACAAATAATCTGCTTAAATGTCAGCAATTTGAGAATCAAACATCAGTAGTATCTTTTTCACAAAAATAAATTAATAAAGAAACAAAAAAAATAAAAGTAATAAACAATCAAACTTGATAGTTTTTTTTTTCCCTGATCAACCAAGTATCCTCTTGATCATTCATCAATTATAATAAATTAGGTATAAAATTTTTATAATTCAAAAATGAAATACAATTCTTTTGAAAAAAAAAAAAAAAAAACATCTGTAGAGACTAAGAATTAATACGAAAAAAATAATAACACACCCACACATTAGAGAAAATTCAAATTCTAATGTAACAGGTGATTGTAAAATATGAAAAAAAAGGGTTATGAAAAACAAATATAAAAAAGGTATTATAATCATTATCTCCTGCATTTTCTAACTCACATTTATTTACAAATATAGTATTTTCTTTTCTTTTGTTAATTATTCACCTTCTTTTTTAAAATATTTTAAATGATTAAATGACAATTATCCAAAAGATGACATTTAAACTACTAATAAAATTTTTAATAAAAAATAATTATTCTTAATAGTACAATGGCATTTTGTAATCTCAAAAATAAAAGAAAGAAGTATAAGTTAATAGAAAAATACACGGTTTGCTGCACTAAGGATATATCCACACATTAAAGATTCGTAACATGTGTCGCCTTTTATTAAAAGGTATTTCAAAGCCCAATGCTTTAATAATGATTGGAAGTAAAAGAAGGTAGTGCATAGTGTTTGAACTTACGGTTAAGAGCAGTATGGAGCCTCCTAACGCAGAAATCCCAATGTCCACATTACATTTTGTGTCATTTACCAATCCGAACAAGCCACGAAGCCTCAGTTGCTACCGATGTTCTGAGATGTTGGGGCTAATTTTCATTTTAGGGTTGCTGGAAAGTCATGGACACCGCGCCACGCGGCCGCTGCCAGAGAAATAATTGCTCAACGCATGATCGCATCACTGAGAACTAGCAATACGCTTCAATAAATATTGAAACTCGCAGCAGATTCACACATAGGAGGCAGGTTCAATGGAAATTGTTTCTACCCAATAAAATAATTTAATTTTTTGAAAAATATTAAAAAATGAAACGGTGAAACAACTTGGAAATTTAAACGGATATTTTAAATGAAAAATAATAATAAAATAAATAATAAAAATAAATGAAAATTGCCCCACTAAATCAAGAACTGTAGTCACACAAAAGGCAATTTTAAGCAATACTTTTCTGCCTGATTACGAGCGCATTTTTTGTATTTTTAAAATTACCATAGAATGAAGAGGGTTTGGTTTGTCACTCTACGGTTATTTTGTTCACACTTTGGGCTCATTAGACAGGGACCTACTTTTTAACGTGTGTGTTCTGAACAACTCACAAACGTCCATGCCACCACCAGGATTCGAACTTGAAGACTGTGGTACCAAAGGCCAGAGCGCTAGCCAATTGGCCATCAGGCCGCCCTATAAAAGGGAAGAAAAAAGAAAGAAACAAATAAAGACGACAGCCAATAAGAAATGAAATATTTCTGCTAGTCAAATTAAGCAATTCAATTTCAATTTAAAGAGAATTAAATTCATTGCTATATAAAAAAAAAAACTTAATAGAAAGACGATAATTTAATGTTCCGATAACGAAAAAAAATAAAATTTCTTAAATTTTATAAATAATACGGAACACATTAACGCTCAAAATTCGTATTACTTCACAAGAATCGACAAATGAAAATTGTACATAAAGCAGAGGGGAAAAAAAGCTAATAATTTATTTTAATCTAATCCTATACTTACGATTTTACTTAAATTTATTTCTTATATCAAGAAAAGAAATTAATTCTAACAAAAGGACTTAGAACCACAATAAAATAATATGGAATTAATTTCAATTATGACAGTAACAACGGAGAATGAAACAGTTTTGAAACTAAATTTGTAAGAAGAAAATGATATTTTTAAGACTTTTAGAACCGATGAATGATTTTTTTCTTCTTAAAATGTCAATTTATCAAGGAAAATAATCAACTTGGTTTCTGCATAACATAAAATTAAAATAATTAACAAAATCAAAATTTCAAACAGTGACCAAATTTATTTAAATAATGCCAACAATATCAATTAATTAAAATGAATTCAGTGTAACTGTGATAAAAAAAAAGTAACAAAAAATTTAAAGTATTCTGCTACATTTTTATTTTAATATATAAACCTACGTCGCTGTATACAGATTTTAATAAAGATGTTCATAATTTTTCGTTTGAATAGAACTACAGTATGAGAAAACTAAAATTTGTATGACATTGAATTTTGTAAAAAAGTATCTAAATTTTGTTTTTCAGTTGCATTCTCTTCATAAGAATTGCCAGTGTTAATATACTTTTAGAAATGCTGTTTAACGAATTCTAAAGCATCGACAACATTGGGATAAAATGACAAATAAGTTTCCTTAAAATACCTGTAGTTACTGCTCTTTTTCAATTCCTTCTATTAACTCAACTCTCCCTATATATATCTTGTTCAAATTTTCAATCGTTAATAAAAAAACTTTTTATTTATCCACTCAAGTTCAGATATATATATATATATATATATATTTTAACTTGTAGTGAATGGTACTTGATGTTAATGCAGTTTTTTCAAATAGTAGTTCAGTAATTAAATTAAATTAATTAATTTTAGTTTTTTTTAGATTTAAGTTGCATGTATCTACTAATAGATGGCGCCAGATAAATTTAAAAATGAATGAAAATTATTTATAAAGGACTTTCTGCAATATAGTGAAAAAAAAAAAGTAGGAATTGACTTAATTTTTTTTTTTTTTATATATATATATTACTTGTTGTATATATGGTAACACCTACTTCAGCGCATCAATCACGCCCTATATACTAAATGAACTTCTTCAATAGGACTGTTCTGGTGTGGATGAACTTTCGATGTTTGTCTGTATATAACTTAAAATAAAATAAATAATTTTTATATAACTTGGGCCCATCATAGTTAATCCCATTTTCCCCTTTCACGCTGTGAATTTTACCGAGAGTTTTTTCTGAATCATCCGATCAGATCAATTTTTTATTGCAGATTCTCCTCGAATCTTGATGTAGAAATAAATGAACAGTCAATTTAAACACTTCATATTTCGTCTGCTTTCTGCATATTTTTTAGTTCTTCGAGTTAAGTTAGTGGTGACACATTAAATGGAGACAACTAAATCATGAGAAATGATAAATCTCACTGCCCCCCCCCAGTATTCAAGAGAAAAATAAAAAGAAAAGGAAAAAAAAAAATCAGACCGGTTTGTTCCACGTTACAAGTTATTAAAAAAATATTTTTACACATATTTAAATTTTTATGGCACTGTCTTGGGAAATCACATGTCAGTTAACACGAAACAGAAAATAGAGCCCAAAGTCGGAATTTTGTTGCGTAACCATTTGTTTAATCAGCTTTGACATCATTCAATTTTCCACACAACACGGATGAATTCATCAGGTTAGTTTAAATGGAGATCCACACTGAAGGAATGGAATAGGAACTACATAGGAATGATGAAAATCGAGATAGATTTCAGAGTCTTTCTCGCCAAAAGTGATTTTATTGATAAGACGCCAAATATGTTGCGCCATGATTTCAATAGATGAAAAAGTCAACACATCATTACGAGTCTCTCATGCTGCCATCTGTAAGTGACACATGAAACTAAATATATTATTGCAAATGTAACTACAATAATTTCATATAGTTGATAAACTTTTAAATCAAGAGATATAATTGATTAATGAGTATCCAATTAACTTTTGAAAAGTATTATGCTGTTTCATATTTTTAAAATTCTGAAACTGCAGTTTCGAATCAATTGTAACTAATAGTTTATTAACTAAAAATTCCATACAGTTATATATAATTATTTTTAAACGAATATTAGATTGTATAAAATTTATTTTAAAATCAATAAAAATTTTGGAATATGAATGATAAGAGAAATGATATACAGGATAAAAATTAACCAGAATTCAGCCGTTTTCAGTCAAGTTTCTTTCTATCAAATTTAATTTTTACTTTATACTGTTGCGATACTAATACTGGTTTATTATAAACCGTTAACATTTCCCAATTTTCAATTAATCTTCATAATTTATCATTATTTATTCTTTTCATTACATAAATAGTTACAAAAATTCCTCGTCTTTCCCCAAAATACAACTAACGATAAAAGTTAATATTTTCAAACTAGGGTTTTACAAAAATTTAAATCAAGATTTCAAAGAAAAATATACTCTAAAAAAAAATTAGAAATTGAATTAATTTTAACTATTTTACAGAGTAAATTTAATTTAATTATCCGAAAAATATTAAAACCCCGAGAGAAAGGAAAAAAAAAAACATGGTATGATGAAATATTTGTACAGGTAATACAGACATTCTTTAGTGTGTCTTATTTTTACTATTTCAGAAAAAGAAGAAATGCGTTACAACATACACAATACAATGAAATACTTGACGAGCAATACGCGTAAAGATGAAATAAATTCCAATTCTACAGTAATTTTTTATCTCTATTTTATTAAAAGTTTACGAAAGATAAGTAAGCTGAAGTTGAGTAAATAAAAGATACTCTTTAAGTTACAGTGAACATTGTTCAGCTTCAAAAGGTCGACGGCAGATGGCATCAGTAACCTGCTACCACAGAAATCTTTCAGAAAGACAGAAGCAAGGGTCATTTGGGGAAAAAAAGGCTTTGTTGCATCATTTCAAACATTACACAGACTCACGCTGCGTATTTGCTAAGCTGTGAAATATATTTTCAGAAACGCCTCTTTTGGAGAATTTAGAGTTCAACAAATAATTGCATAAAATACAGAAAAAAATTACAATATTAATTACAAACATGTAATGTAAAATGTATAATAATTTTGGAGGAATAATGTACTATAGATAAAATTTTGTAGTCTCTCCGTTTTCAAAATTCAAATCAGTATTATGTTACAGTTATAACAAATAAAAACATTTTTTTTAAAGTATACAGTATGAAACATTTATTTATTACGGAGTGTGATCTCTATTTCCATATACAATAACCAGCAAAATATTAATGTGTCTATCAATATTTCTTCTAACTTAAAAACTATAAATCTCAGAAATCCATTTTTTTTCATTGAGCCTAATATTTTTTTTACCTGGTGCAAAACATTAATAAAAATTTGTTATCAGTTACTTTTAATTCAATAAATACCGATTTTTTTATTGTATAATATAGCGGTGGATAGAGTTTATTTTATTATTTTTTATACTTAGATTTAATGATTTATTTATTTGTATGAATTACAGACGGATAAGTTATGCATAATTATAATTAATTATACATCAGTTAAGTACTAAGTTAATTTATATAATAAGTTATGCTATTTAATTATTATTAGCGTTCATTTGAATAGTAACAGAACTATATTTATCGGGATACCTACCAACAAATATGTCACAAAAATAATTTTTTAATTCAATATTCAGTACTAAACTAATTAAAAAGCGCATTTTCTTTATTTCTTTTCTTAAAATTTTTTTATTAAAAGAAATATACTATTTTTAGGTTATATTTTTAATCACAATGAAAATGCTGGCTAATAAAATATTTACTTATAAAAGATAATAAAAAATGCTTTAAATAGATTGATAAACAAACATGGTTTTGAATATGTGAACTCTGTTATACTTAAATATTACCTTTTTCTTAATGTAATTCTGAAAAGAACGCAAACAAAAAATTTATGCATCAAACCGTACTGTTGATTCCTCGATCAAACATATTCCACGTTAAGAATAACATTCGTTTGGAAGAAATATATTTTGCCTAATATTTTTTTTTTTAATATACTACAAACAGAAATGATGTATCATTGCGCGGTTTTAATTAACATGCTTTACATTAATAAGATTTGGTGATAAAGAAACTTAATAAAATGGATGAATTAGAATCAAGAAAACTATGTGAATCATATAATATCATATTATATGACATCTTGACAAACTATCATACCTTTAATCCTGCCGGGTTTTTTTTAACAATCTCATTCGTAAAATATTCACTGTAATATGCATCTATAATTTCACCATCCAAAAGCAATAAAAAATATAAAACAAACAATAAATAAATAAATAACTATAAAGCGATAGAAATGTTCAATATAAGTGAGTTGAAAAAGAATGATTTAAGTTTAAATCTGCTAAATTCATACGGAGTTAAAAAATAACGCAGCCGCGAGTGTAAGAGTTGAATTTAACTGAAGTTAAATTTAACGCAAATCAATTTTTTCCTGTCGAAAGAACTGAATTTTTTAACAAGCGTGAAAATCAACTACAAATATCAAGCGCAAGCTATCTGAAGAGTTAAAATCAACCGGTGTTAACGCTACCTAGTGTCGAAGCAGTGAAGCACTGTTAAATAACTGTTGACATCAACTGCTAATTACAAACCCTTGCTATTAGAAGAGTTGATTAAAACGGTATTAAAATTCGCCTACTTCTAACGCCTTTTAGAACTGAAGTCGAGTACCACAGCTAAAAATAACCGTTAATAATTCGTTTCATCAATTGGAGTCGACTTCTAATTTGCGTCAACGTAGTTAAACTAATAGTTACGTTAATATTTACACAAGCCTACTTAGAATCTTTAGGTGTGTAGTAGATTGTTTTTTTTTGTATATAGTTTAAGTAAAATATTTTAGGTTATATACTAAATAAAACCAGGTCATATATCCTAATTAAAAAATAAAAATTGACCTCCAATTTGTCAATTTTAAAGCTGTTTCTATTATTAAAGAAAACCTTAAAAAAAGAAATCCAAAATCAAATTTTGAATTTTAATAAATAATATTTTTATTTCGAAAACATATTTAATGAAGAATTAACACAATTATAATTTTTAAAGGTAAATATAAGTAAATGATCAAATGCATACCAGAAATAAAATACACAGACTGAAACGCGATTATATCATAAAATAACGATCTGAAATAGTTCTAAATTATGTAGAAAGAAACACCAATTAGTAAGCCCAATTCAGAATTCGAAACTCTTCTATCTAAACGTTTCTTAGACAGCAATAAGTCCAGTGAACTACAGAATTTTCTTTTATATGTCCTTAAATTTGTGAGAATGTTTCGACTCAAAAAGTAATTCGTTTAAGCATTGTAGGTGACGTTACAGAAAATACAATAACCTCAGTTATTTTCAGTATGTTCTTTTACATAAGCAGATTTGTATAATATAGCGTATACACTATTATAAAGAAAACTACTATATAACATGAAAATTGTAATTATATTGGTCAAACTGTATTCATTCATACTGCAATTTGTGAGACAGTTGCATGTTATTATTTTTTTTTTTTTTTCGAACTAAGAAATTAGGGAATAACAGATAAAAATACAACAAAGTGGAAGAAAACTAATATAAGGACCAAAAAAATATATCAATGTAGAAAAGTAATTTCGTAAATGAAAAAAATTATTTCTCGAACAATCGAATAATATGTATTAATATTAATAAATAAATTAAAAATATTTCTACAGGTTAGAAAATCTGAGTTTCATAAACGCTAATATTAAGGGTGGCAATGTAATACCAATGAATAATTCTACATGCACGTTTTTAGTACAATATTTATTAAAAGAAATAAATGTTTATGATTATATTTTAATTACAATTTCGTTTTAAAAACATCAAAGAATGTTTCCACTATTATCTAAATTATTAATTTGAGTATCGTTTGCTAAATAAAAAAGAAATTATAGAATTCAACAATGAAAACAGTTCGACTTACTTAGTTAATTATCTCTACTAAGATAACTTGCCATAAAATTCTAAACGACTGAAGAATTCCGAGAATGCTACGACGTTAACTAACCTCGTTAACATATTAGGCTTGCACTAACTGGGGTGATAGTTGTAGGAGATATCGGACAAAGACAGCATTGAAAACTTCATGGTTTTAATTAACGAACTTCTTTGTCATAACTTCCGCTTTTCTGAAAGCTGTTTTGGAAAGGGTTTCGTTTCTTCAATTAAAATTTAAGAACATATCAAATAGTTCATTGTTCAAAAATTGTTCATAAAAAAAAAAAAGACTATAAAAAACGATGGGGAAAAAAATGAAATGCATTTATATGGAGGAAACCAGATATAATAAACATCCTTTTAAAATGAATAATATGCTTGTTTTAATATTTAAAATTGAAACTAAAAGGAAGGGGTAGCTAACCCGCGGCCTGCCTTAAACATTTTTCTAACCCATGAGATTTATCACACTTTTACAAAATACATTTATTTTATAATGGCCAAAGTAGTGAAATCAATGTATTATTATTGCATGGAACAGGTTGCCTTACAATGCAATATTGAATTAAAACACATTTTTGAAACATCAGAATTAAAAATAGATTTTTATAACATTTACATCACAAAAGTGAAATTTTCCAATTTCCGAAATCTGGCACAAAAAGTTGTTAGCACTTTTGGTTTCACTTATACCTGTGAATCTTTTTTCCGAAAAAGAAATTGACCCAACACAAAACAGCTCAAACATAACGAACGCTAACCTGCAATACCCATTGCGATATGCAAATACCCAAATTGAGATCGATTTGCAAAAGCTAAGTGAAAGATTGAAGAAACAAATATCGTACTAGTAAAATAAATATTGTTTAATGATTTCATTTTTTTTTTTTTTATTTCGTTTACATTTATATATTTTTTATATTTCATTTTTAGTGTTATATATATTTTTTATATTTCATTTTTAGTGTTATATATATTTTTTATATTTCATTTTTAGTGTTATATATATTTTTTAACACTGCACTTTTAGTATCATTATTATTTTATTATCAATGTTTACATGAAAGAATAATAGTAAACAATAACTCATTATGTTTCAATTTTTCACTCCACAAAAATGTGTAGTGGGTGTAAATCTAATAGGGGGATATATATTTTTATATGCGGCCCGCGGAGTTAGGAGGCATTTCCAAAGTGGCCCGCAAGATCATTTGGGTTGGCCACCCCTTGTTATAAGGCATGAAACACCTTAAAAAAAAAAAGATGTCATTTTGAATTTCTTTCCAATAATCAATGGGGAAAAATAAAATATAAATAAGTTTGAATTCTATAATATAGAACAAATATACTAAAAATACGAATTCTATAATAATAAAATTGATTTAAAAAAATAACAAAAACATAATAAATAATAATATTGATATTTATTTTATTTTTGTTGCTATTTTTCAAATCAATTTTGTTATTATAATACAAAAGATAAACGCGCATTTCAATATCGGTGATTGAAATGAGCATTTATACCATTAGCCGGAAGATGGAATCAAAACATACACCGATTCAAATTTTTTTTTTTCATAGATAGATAAATGAATATTTACTAATTTTATTTTATTTTTAAACAGTACAAACTGAAACGTTTTAAGATTAGTTTAAAATGAAAATTTTGTTCAGTTTGAAAATATGAACGCTTTTTATTGAAGAAAAACGAATGTAAAGGTTTTATAAATGGAAAGAGAGAAAAAGCCAAAATTGCGCGAATATGACGTACGTTATTTAATAAAACGTTATTATAATTAACACTAGCAAAATCTCGTTTAATTTTCTTTTGCGTTGCGAGACTGGTACGGGAAGGGCTCCGTTTCAACCAAATTATTATTCAAGCAGAAAGCCAGTCTCGGACACATTTGAAAAATCAGGTTACATACTTACAAGGTCTTCCACATACCAACCCACCAAAGGAAAACTAGTTGAATTACTTGCAGAACTTTTTTTTTGTTCGTTTAGCTATTAAAATTTTCCGATTCTTATAGCAAATTCTTTTCAAATAACTTCTTATACAGCTATTGCTAACATAAACAACAATTTCAAATGTAATTAGCTTTTTCAAAACGGTATTGAAGAATATTCATAATACAATGGACTGTTATTTAAAGATTAGTAGATATAATTATTTAAAATTCATTTTCTTTCATTATTATTTAGCAATTATAATGAAAAAATTGAACAAAATTTGCCAAGATAATTAATGCTAGCTGGTAAAGTAAAAATTGAAACGAGTTTGGTTTGAACTAGATCTAAAAGTTGGTTTGAACTAAAGTTGAAGCCTACACGTTTTTTGTAACACAGTAACGGTCGGCAATGCTATTAAAATTATAAAAAGTTAACATTAACTAATAAAAATAAAAATGAGTAAATGATGTATAAAATTGAGTAAACTAAAAGTTAAACAAAAACAGCCATATGTGGTTTTACGTTTATCGTTGGTTTGCTTCTCCAATTTTCAGTTTTGTAAAATTTGTATGCCAGTTATATGGTTTTGGTATACACAGTGCATTCAAAAAGTTCCCGGACTGATCGCTTATAGACAATGTAACACAGATGATATACTTACATTTGATATTAAGCTTCTATATAGTCTCCTCCCAATTCAACAGAACGAGTGTAGAGGTCCGTAAACACCTCCACTGCAACACTATCGAGTTCGGACGTTACAGCTGCTTCTATATCCTCTATCGACTAGTACTGCTGCCCCTTCATTTTCAATTTGAACTTGAGAAATAAAGCATAGTACGAGTGGTGTAGTTGATGCACACAACTAAAAATTGATGCACAAGGATGAACTTGTGTGATGCTGCATTGTAGAGCAAGACACTACTTTCCACTCCAACAAATCGTGTCTCATATGCCGCATTCGTTTCAAAACATCTTTGTAGTATCCCGCAGTCCATGTGGAACCTTGACGACAAATTATCTATGAATGATGCCCTGACTGTCAGAAAGGTGATCAGCATCGTTTTCGTTTTTTATTTCGATATGCAAACTTTCATCGGCCGATTCCTTTTCGAGCTTGACTTACTTGGCGTTTTGCCTCCGAATCGATATCAATCACTCAAAAATCCATACAAAACAAAACTAAGCAAGTTTCAAACTATTCAGTTCAAATTTTCTTTCCCGAAAACCTCTTCAGAAAAACCTCCTCCTAATAGATAACCTTTGATTGACAAACCCACCGAGACCTGAAATGATCCCAAATGTAACTAGTACAAGTGCAGAGATCACCAACCTTGTGTGTCAAGCAATCGACCGGTGTTTAATCATCAGTTCCACAAGTGTTGTCATGGCTGGCTTCCTTCACTTTTCATTTCTCCGCGGCTGTTGTGTCAAGATTACTCACAGTTTCGATCATTTACTTGACTGGGAAAAGAAATAGTTCGTGCGAAAGGATTTTATTTTCACTGACTTTCATCAAATATCATCCGTTTGAAATATTTATAAAAATTCAGTTTTCTTTAGTTAGAAATATGTTCTTTAAATGTGCATGTAGAAGGGGGAAAAAGGCCAGGACTAGAACCCGAAACCTGTGGCCCCGAGAGCTAGTGACTGATGCCCCAAATTTTAAGAAAAATATTTTTAAAAACTCAAATAATAATCATAATTAGCTTGGCCGATATACAGGTTACTCATAATATTTAGAATTTAATATAAGAACAAAAGGCATAACAGAAACCTTAAAAAACAGAAAACTATCGAATTCCAAACGATTTTATTTCTTGAAAATCTCCTTTTCACTAAACCAATAAGAAACATTAAAAGTAGTCAAGGACAAACAAAAAATTGATCAAGGACACAAAAATCTCCGCTCTCAAAAACAATGCCCATAATTTTATAGGTAATAAATTTTAGAAATTGGAAAAACATTAGCTATTAAAATATCGCATCAAATTAAAAGATTCACATAGCAGAAATGTAATTAGCAGTAAGAAAAAAAAAAAAAAAAAGCTTCAGATAAGGTAGATAGAATAGATTAGATTAGATTAGACAATGTGTGGAAATCTGTTTAAAATATTCTAATTGAATAAATTTAATATTAATGTTGCTCCGACTGTTCAGTTGGACACAACTTATCAGGTCTGCCAACACAATTTTGATCGAAATCCAAGATTAGACTGGCAAAATTCCAAAGATCTAAGCAAAAACAGTTTTTAAAAAGTTATTCAATTGAAAAATTACTTACTTTTTAATAAATACTACTCTAACGATTCTTCTTGGTTTGGCAGCCTCAAAATTGCTTTTATGCTTCATAGAATCATTATGTTTTGTTAGCATGGATTGCTTGCATTTTTAGTATTATAAGTGCTACTCCACAATACTTACAGTAATTTGAGTCCTTGTCGTTTTTGTGTTGATCGAACCTGTTTCAATCAGCCATACCAGTTTGAAACATTGAGCATATTATTTTTTGTCGACTCAACTTCTATTAAAGTGATTCACAAATTATAACTACAATAAAATTGATCGGCACGATTTAAGACAGCAAAAGTAAATAAAACAAAACTGAATCAGACACAGTCAGTAACATCACAGTTGCCAGATTAATATTTTTATTTAAAGCAAAAAACTAACTGACAACATAGAAAACATAACAGACATTGAAGAATATATAGTCAAATTATTATTCTGTTCTAATAAAACTATAGCATAGACTAAACATATTTTTCATATTATAATAATGAATATATATATTTAATAGTTTATAATTATCTGAGGTGTATTTTTTTGATAAAGCTAACCTCGGGATGCCATATTTCACTATCTTTTGTTTAATAATTTCTTTCGGGTTTTACAGATTTCCTGGACAACACGTTTTCACACCCTGTTATTGTATATTCTGTACAAATTTTTGATCAGCCAATCCAGTTTTTGCCGTTCAACCTTTAGATTCTTATTAGATGATTTTCAGTTTCGTTGCTGACGCTTATGCACATTTCGGGTTTTAAACAATTTCTTTCTTTTTTAAGACGTTTAAGAGTCTCAATCACTTCAGGGTTTTTGCATTGCGAATGCTGTGATGGCATTGTCATACAATTTGCATGTAGTAAATATCAATAGTAATTTTTGGTGTGCAAAATGGTATTTTTTCTATTTTCCTCCTTGTTAGTTCTCCTTTGGTTTTTGTGTCCGTGTGTGTGTAGATATACATATACAGATATGCGTATGTATACACACACATATACACACACATTATATATATATATATATATATATATATATATATATATATATACACACCCTACATAAAATGTGTAACATACACACACATATTATACATATATTTCTTTTTTTCTCCAGAGAGATAGAGCTGAACGTGGCTAATGCGAATGTTATGACGGTTTTGCTATACAATTTGTGTGTAGCGAATACGGTTGCGGAAAATGAAGGTGTCTTTAGTTCACTCCTTGTCAATTCTCTTTTTGGTTTTTTGTTGTATTATATTGTATTATATTGTATTGTATTGTGTTGTATTATGTTGTATTTTATTCCTTGTATTTTATGTATATAATATATTCTTAAGACTCAGAACCCATCGTTTTCTGTAATTTTCGAAATAAAACCAAGACTTCTCGTTGAGGAAAAACCCAAACATTAGCAGCAATTCTTCTGATGTTGTTTGTAATGTTTTGAATTGAATCAAAGCGATCGGTGTGAGTTGGTCACCTGTGAATCAAGAATTCAAAGGGTCGCCAAGAAAACCTGCATTCGCCGGAATAACATTTCCGATATCCCCGAAGCGGTTCACTCGAGCAGGGTCAAGCAACACCGAACCCGTTCCTCGGTGGAATGCAGCCACAGATTTGGAGGCATCGCACAGAAATATTTCGATCCATTAGTTTGGGTCACGACACTCGAATGAATGTACTTGAGCAACATGAGTTGCTTGTTGGATGACATTCTCACGAGACAAACTTCCTCGTTGGCGGAGGGATTTGTTTACAAGATACTTCTTTCCACCTTCGGCAAAAAGAGATTTAGTATTCCTAACAAAGGCGTTCTCGTTAGTAAAATGTTTGATTAAAGGTGGGAATTTCAGACTCCTACAACAATAGATAGACCTCTATTAGGCGCGTGAAAACGAAAAGACCTACGAGATAAACTGGTTCGTCTTGTTACAACCAGAAAGGCTCGTCGAAAAGACCTATGCAGCAGATTAATACCTCATTTATTTATATGAGGAAGTCATTTTTAGGAAGTGAAACAATAAAGCATTTTATATTCTAATGCAATGTCTCTAGCATAATTTAACTCGTATTAAAATTGACACGAATTTCAAAGCGCTTTGCATAACTTTTTTTTTTTAATTAGTTCATATTGTTTTGAAGGTTTCATTTAATGTTCGGCAGTACATATGGTGATGATGACTTTTTCTCCATTCTGCTTTCATGTAACCAACATACTGGCCAGCATTACATTTTATGTTGGATTAACTAATATCATTTCTAAATCTTTTTTTTTTTACTGATTTCAAGAATAAAATTATATATTTTCTAACACACGCAGTTGTTTTTAATCTTATGTTAGTTGTATTCCTCAATAACACAACCAGTAACAAAGACAGTGACTGTTTTTGCAACAAGTTTAACAAGTTAAATTTTAAAAGACTTCTCAGCACTCAGGCTTATAAAATTATTATAGATCAACACTAAAAGATGCTATTTTTCTTAAAAATAAAATAGCTTCTATAAGATTTAATGTATTACATATACAGCATCTTTGGGGAAAAAATGTATCAGATTATTTTACTTGTTTTAAGCTATTCTATAATATCTTGCTATCAGTTAATTTAATACTGTTATTTATATAGGAAGGTTTTTTTTTAAAGCAAATTTAGAGCACAGGGAAATCTTTAGTGAAAACACAACGCCTTTAAAATTGCAGATATACGAGTTGTCATTAAAATTATTTCATAAATTTTCTAAAACCATTAGTTAATATCGTAGTTCATACAATTTCGGTAAAGTCTGAAGTCGGTATAAAAATTTCAACTCTAGCGACGTGAGTCGGAAATTCTTTGAGCAACTCCATACCGTTGCCTTAAATTGCTTACATTTATTAAAAGTAATTTACAAAATTATTACTGGATGTTAAGAATTACGATGTTAAGAAAGATTAGATCAACAAAGAAATCACATTTAACAGAAATTCCCAGCCAAAAATTGAAAAATTCTCAAATAAATTTTAAAGCATATAATAAATGCATCATTCAAAATGATTGTTGATGTTTCTCATTTGCATAAGTATGATTTCTCTACGATCAGTTAATATGAAGATTTAAACACACACACATACTGCTTTTCAGATTAAATTACATTAATAATTTGTAATAAATGAGAAAACTTAGGATCTAATCCTAAACATTAGTAGCATTTCTAATAAAAATAACTATTCAAATAAAACGGTGATTAAAAGTCTTATAATAAACAAAATTTATGACTTTCAGGAAAATAGTCACCCGCATCGTTTTCTTCCACAGTTTTGATTTCATAAAACTCTGAATTAATGAGATGCGCAGAAGCTTAAGCTTATATCGATCTTTAAATAACGGGCATTAAGGGAAAGATCAACAGCAGGTTTGGACACCATTTTTTAAAATTGAGATTGATTAGCTTTATGTTTCAGTTTGGAGTTCAAATCACCTTATTCATTCAATTTCAAAAAAAGATATTTAAGGCTCATCTTATGAGGAATATTTTTAAATATTGTTATAATTCCTTTTAAACAAGTTAAAAAAAAAACACCAAAAGCAGTTTATTCTCAAAGAATGTGACACTTTTTTTTATCAATTATTTTCAGTTATTTTGGAACATGCTCGGAATATGATGGTTTATTTGGGTCAGTGAACAGATATTGTCAAATGTATTTTTAGCAGAATTTGTGCGACTTTCAAAATATTTCGCTTTATGAAAGTCATATAACAGATTTCGTTCATAAAATACAAAGCACAAAAAGCAATGAGCGAATCAAAACAATTCTATCCACTGTTTGATCAAAAAGCAGTTTTCTGTCATTTATCAAAAGAAACGATACTCTTGCCCGTAAAACAATGGCCGTGCACTTGTAAAAGCATTCAAATTCTAATCGTGACACAAACGGAGGGCCAATTGAAGAACAGAAAAAAGAACTGCATACAATGGACAAAGAATTGCAACATTTCAAAACTCACAAAAAGCTCTCAGAATCCAGCCCGATTTCCAAAACAGTTTCGCGTAGGTTAAATATAAGATAAATTCAGGTTATATATATCAACTGGCAGGAAAATTATTTCTCAGTTATCACTCCAAATAAAATGCAACGTATTTTTCTACAGATGACAGATTATAACAATGATAATATTAAATCATTCTATAAAAACTGAAACTTATCTTAATTTCCGTGTGCCTAGTTCAAAGTCGTAACTTTTGGCCCCTGCTTTTTTTTAAAGTCTGAATTAACTATATCAATATACAAATTATTAAATTATGATAAACTTATTAAAATCTGTTATATAAGTAATATACTTCATTTCAAATCAGCAGAGAGGCGAATTAAGTTAAGAACATAAGTAGAATTAAAAAATTCTGTATTCAAAAATGTTATAAATCTGTATGTTAAATGTTATCTCTCCTTTTCCTCCACCTATATTTAAGGCCATTGGATAAACTTTACAAAGATGTTATTAGAAACTCTACAAAATGATGATGATCTTGTGCAAACTCGAACTTATGAAAAATTGTTGCAATTTGTTAGAAACGACTGATTGAACTTATTAGAAATTGTTGCAAAATCCTTTGAAACCATAGAAGGCTCACATTGTATCATCTGTCCTCCATCCAGTCTATTAAAGGCCAGTTATCCTTTCTCAGATGATTTTGGTAAATGACACCACGAAACCGTATTAACAATTTACTATCTCAGATTTGCTTGGCTACAGTAGTTTTTTAAGCTACTTTGTCTTGACATGAGCTAATGACAAACTGTATTTTGATTCGCATATTGTATTTTTGATAAGCATACGTTTATTAAAAACATAATCCAGTAACGTATCAATTGGTTTAATTTTCTTCCGCTATAAATATATGTATGATTATTTTCTCCATTAATTAATAAAAACAGTGTATACTACCAAAGAGTTGCTTTTATCATTACAGATTAAAGATTATACAAATGTGGTAATTTCTAGAGTAGACAAGATACTAAGCATACATATACTAATGTTAGTTAACTGTACTAAAAATACAGCACAAATGTTTTACAGATTTTTCCCATTAATTAATAAAAACAGTGTATACAATCAAAGAGTTGCTTTTAACAAAATAGATTACTGTACAAACTAATGCAAATGCAGTAATTTCTAGAATACAAAGCATACATATTCTGATGTTAGTTATCTGCACTAAAAATACAGCACACGTGTTTTATACAGATTTACTAAACAACGACGATTTTGAGTTTTGTTTAGTGTCTATATGTAAGGATTAGAAAAAAAAATGCAAGAGCTAAACGTCCTTGCTTGTTGAAAGGAAATAATAGCAATAAAATCCTTAAAAGCAAAAACCAAATTTTGTTGGCTGCAATAATATGAAAAAAAAAAAAAAAAAAATCAGAGCTCGAATTTCAGAAGAGTTAATGAAACAAGAGGTAGCAAATGACAAGCAATACTGATATTCTTAGTCCAGCTAAGTTTCGAACGAAATGTTTGGAACAAGCGAACAAAAAACGCACTCTGAAAGGTACATTCCACTTCCGCAGACGCAACAAAAAACTTCCGTCACGCACCTAACTTAACTGAACTGTCATCGACCAACAAGCAGTAACTGATGGGGCCTGTTATGTTGCTTTTATGTGGGACTTGACTAATGACAATTTTTTGACATGTACAAATAAGACATACCTCGTATATCCTTTCAAGAAAATAAATAGGAAACTCACAAGTTGGTAAATAAAGGAAACTTTAAAATATTGTGGAATGTATTATTTGCGTTATGCAATAATTATCCACAAATAAAAGAATTAAACAATGACAACTGATACAATTTCGGAAAATCTATTTGTACGCGGGTATAACATACAAGAAAATTTAAATTGGTTTCTATAAAAAGATATACTTAATTCTTTTTTTAGTATTCTGTAGCTTTTAAGTCAGATAAAATCATGATCGGTTCTACTAAAATTTACAATGGTCAAATTATTACTGCGATGTGACTTTTTAACTTAGAAACGACTAATAATTTGAATGAAACACTCGTCCAACTTACCACCTTGGATTTCTTATAAACATAATTATTAATTTAATATTCTCAAACATTTATTTAATTTTAGTTGATGAAGATCAAAGATCTAAAAAAAAAAAAAAATTAAATGTTGTTAATAAAAACTCTTAACTAAAAAAGGTTAAATATCTAAAAAAAAAAATGAAAATAACAAACATCTTTATCGGAAATAAATTAAATTAATATACTTTTATTTCGAATAGAACAATTTTTAAATATAAAACAGAAATAATTTATTTCTTGCAGGAATCAAAAATATATTTTAAGGCTCCCTTTATTTACCATCCAGAGATATTCCCATTTATTTTTTGAAAAGATTCACAAGGTATACTTTATTTGAAAGTGTAAAAAAAACTTGCACCAATGAAGCATAGCAAACCCTATCATGTACAGGTTATTGGTAGATAATAGTTCTCTCTCTTACATTATATATATTACATAGATAATCCAAAAGTCTGTTTCCATTTAACAGTTAGTAACATTTGTATACATATAACAAAGTTATTTATGAAATTTTACTCCATACATAGCGCCATTCTAAAGAAAGGTTTACTTCTCCAGTTCGAAAGATTGGTTTACTTAAGCACCAAAAGCTTTTAATGGGAGACAAGATCGCAACTTTTAACTCATTTTCCTCGAAACCAGTATTCTTTACATGTAGTGATTATTTTGAGGCTGAGCGGATTCGAAAAATGAGAGTAATTCAACAAAGAAATTACGAAATGAGCAGAAAATGACGCGGAAGAAACTATGCAGCAGTTTGACACGTTTCCGAGCCCTCCACCCGCACATCTCTGGCCCGGATTCAAATGTCGCATTTGGCTAATGACGTTCGACGGGTGGCATGTGTGACACGACCTTCAAAAAGCATTGCATAATGTTGAGATATGCATTCCCCATAAAACATGAGATACAGGTAATGCAACCTGATAAAACAGTTTGTTTGGTTGTTTGCTTTCGCATTTTGTTGGGAAACACCTGAACACCCACACTCCGAGACTCTACAAATGCTTATTTTGTTTTCTGTTTTAGAAATGTCGCGAGATAAAATGGCACTTATTAAAAATATGACCGGGTTATTATTTTACAATAATTATAGCAGTTTATATGTTTTTTATGATAAGAGATATTATAAACAAAAAAAACTTCATAAACACTTCGAATGAAATTAGAAGACACTTGCATAGCTGCAAATTTCAATTCTCAAAAATGCAGATTATTTACCATAATAACAAGGGTAGCATTAATTAATCAAACGACTAAATACAAATACAACAGCTTTATCTTAAAAAATTATGAATATTCATTTTATTTTATATTAAATTTTAACTCCACTTGAATTTTTATACGCCTTCAATTATAACATCTATTAAACACAATAAAGTTACAAATCATCATTAGTTTATGCGTAAATTAAATAAGTTAAATGTATTTATATTAGAATAAACTTATAAAATTTTTGGTTAAAAAATTTTTTTTTTAAATTATTTTTGCAAAATCTTAAATTACTGGTATCTCTAGCTGCTTTTGATTTGCTTCAAAAAAAAACCCAACAGAGTTTTAAAATTATAAAACGTAAAGTAGTTTATATAAAACTTACTTAACTTGAATGTAGCTCTTTACAAAATATTGATAATTTTTCTAAACTTCAAAATTGATTTGTTAATTCAGCAGTTGAAATGGATTCAATTTACTAGTTTTGTTAAGCAAATATTATTGGAAATTGATTTAAAAACGAATTTTCAAAAAAATAATTGTTTCTTTTTTTTTTTTTTTTTTTTTTTTTGTTTAACACACTAACAAGACCTGAATATTATGATATCGATAAATATTT
This sequence comes from Caerostris extrusa, assembly GCA_021605095.1. Taxonomy (NCBI): domain Eukaryota; kingdom Metazoa; phylum Arthropoda; class Arachnida; order Araneae; family Araneidae; genus Caerostris; species Caerostris extrusa. The sequence continues at coordinate 27,894 of BPLR01006463.1, forward strand.
GTTTAATTTTTTTCTCTCTTTCACAATCAAATATAGAAAATTTTAAATACATTTTAGCGAAAAATATTTCTATAAAATATTATCAACTTAAATCCGCTTATTTTGAATTCATTAAATTACAAATAACTGCAAAAAACCGGTCCATCACATAATGAACAAATAACAGAATATACGATTCCCCTTCAAAGGGAGGAAATCCAAAACAATTAAAAACAAATTGCATTCAATCTGAAAAGGTGCTAAAAGCTTTAGCAAGGGCATCCGTTTTTCTGATTAGATCAGAAGAGGTATTACAAGGACTGTCTTTGTCCACCTACACATTCAAGGTCTTTGACTTGGAACTACCCGACTGGATAAAACCGTACTTCACCTCCACGGTAAATCCAAAAATGTCTAGCATTTTTTTCTTCCGCATACATACATAATCCATTGGTAAGTAATTACACTATTAAAGGTTCATGACATTGAAAAAACTAGTGGTCAGTCCAGTTCCGCCTCCATGCTTTCAACTAAAATACAACAACTAACTACCAACGCTTTAGTCATCGCTGAAAAACTCAAAGAAGAAGGTAGTCTGAATCAATAGTTCTGAAAGAAAGATTACTTTCCCGGAAATAAAGTTCATTTCGAACCACATAAAAGGTGATTTTCAACCGAATAAAAGGAATAACATTCACAATGTTTGGTTGACGTTCCAGATCGATTTAGGCAACATACTATAAACATGAGGAATATGAAATGCTCAAAATATTTCATTAACATAAGGCTACCTTTCTTAGAGCCTCGATGCTAATTTTTTTCGCAAAGGCTAAATTCTATTATTTACATAGCAAAAGCGATGTTCCCATATAATGGGGCGACTTGAGACTTGATCTATTTAAGCATCATTCAAACGCAAGATGAATATAAAACTAAGAGCGAGGCCATTTTTAAGACAAGGGGAGAGGCACAGAACGAACTAGTTTTTAAGTTAGCTTTTTAGGCATTCTAGTAGCCAGCTTCAGAAAAATCCAGTTCTCGGTTAATTTCTTTTTCTTTCTTTCTTTCTTTTCTCCCCACTCTCTGAAAAGCTTCCAAGTAATATATCGATATTAATAGTGAATTTAATAAGGTTTAGAATATTCACCAAGTATAAACAGAGAATTTTTTTCCTTGTATGAAATTTAAGAAAGATCTGTTAAACATATTTGAAACACAGAAAAAAATATTGCATAATTCATTAAAGTTACATTATTATTACTGAATTGTGAGAGATTTTTTTGTTTCCCCTCTTGTTACATCATCGTGAAATCTGCTAAGCTGGTAAAATAGTAATTATGAAGTTTACGGATTCTTACTTCTATTTCTCAAAATGAGGGGGAAAAATCCAGCATATTTGATATTATTAAAACATTATGATTAACATTATTAGTATTAATGCAGTATATCGTTGATAACAATATGAAAGAATACGTACAATATGAGAGTATAAAAAGAAAAAACAAAATATCAATAAAAATTAAACAAAAATTGACAAGGAATAAAAAATTTTTTTAGATATTATTAAGTAATTATCTCTTCTGGTGAACATTCTTTTCGCATATTCTATTATACATGTTGCCATTTTATATATTCGAAAACAAAACTTAGAGAAATCCAAGAAAAACGTTCTGGCAAAATTAAATTAAGAACAATCTGAAATAAACAGTAAATGAAATTCTAAAAATATGAAATTGAAACGCAATAATTATGAAAATACCGAAGGATCTGCATAGTTCTGAAAATTTTTGATCTGCTGTTGAATAAAGTAATAAGTGGATTCCCATCATCCAATGAGTCAAGATTTACAAGGAAGATTCTAAAAATTCAATCGTTTTTTATTTTTTTATTATTATTTTATTTTCATTTCTAACCTCCTTCGATTGAGTGAAATAGTCAGTGAATGCCTCGTAAATATTATCAAAAGCCATTTCTTCTAATTGCAAGAACGAAAAATAGAATGGTCGCCTTATACGTAGAAATAATTATTCGACTAAGTAATATGTGGAAATAATTATTTTCCGCTGAGTTCAATGACTGGTTCAATATTGTTAAAGAAGTCTTAAATTATTACAACGCGCTTCATCCACTATACAGAAAAAGAACACAAATCTCGTAGTACATTTTCCGATCAAGGATGGGATGTGATTTATATATCCTTAATCGGAAAAATTAAAACACAGCAAAAGAGATTCAATTTTGGATTACATATGATTATTTCTGTGGAAGTCTTGTATTTTAAGGTTAAGACCTTTCTTTGAAATTATATTTAGTGTAAAAAGTTTTTCTTTATTTTAAAATATTTTTGCATTTAAACGTTTTGTTAACTTCAAAACTTTTGTTCTTATTGAGCTATGCTACCATCCATGTTAATATCTATGTTATAAAATTGTCAGACATAAGAATATAATACTGAAATTTTGATTTCTTCTTAATGTATTCTTAGCAAAATGGGTAAATACAAATCAGGTTTAAATGAATTGCTTCTACTTATGTTATATAAAGGGATAAAAAAACATCTTGAGATATATCAAGTTACCTAACAAACAACATTTCCGTCTTAACAGAATAAAATAAAATGAAATTAACTATGAAATATTTCACATGTAATTTCTATTTTATGCTGGGTAGAATTAAAATTGAAGCATTTGGCAACCAGCAAGAAAGGAAAAACTAAATAATATTAAGGAACTGGGCAGTAATTTACAAATATTTCATTCAAAATATTTAGGGACGGTAAATATACACCTAGAAGGGTTCAGAAAATAAAACAATACAATTGTATATGTCACTGTTGTGCAAAAAACACATGAAAAGGAAAATAAAACAGTGGGAAAACCGCGATTACATAACGCGAAAGTGAACCACGTAAAGAGTAAAAGCTCAGGTAACAATCAACAAACCATTCGAACCAAAGATGCCTTTCTTCGCTCAACGAAATCGATCTGGATTCAAAAAAAGGACGCCGTGATGAAAACGCAAACAATTGAATTTTTACAATTCGAAACCATTTTTCTTTCGGTGGAAATTTCTTTTGTGGCCGGCCTATTTCACCAACATGGAGCCACTTGCAAGCAAGACGGGTCAGGTCAACAACTCGTGAGAAATGGGGGAACTGAATACTGAACTTCCAAATACCAGGCTCGATTACCCCTCCCCACACGCTTTTCAGACGAAGAAAGCTTTTACACTGCACATAAAAATTCACGTACATAAAGATTAATAATATATGCTTCAGGAAACTAAAATTCAACCGCTACTGAATGCTATCAGATTATTTGAATACAATACAACTCGTTTAAAAAAATCATTTCCCAAGTTATGATTTCTTTGGTCATTTAGAACCGTGTTAAAAAGAAGTTTATTTGAGAATGCATGCAATAATTATTATAAAATTAATCAATTTTTCAAAAATTATTATTATCGAAAATTTTCAAAAATAATTATTATGGAAATTTTTCAAAAATTATTATTATCGACAATTTTTCAAAAATTACTATTATTATCGACAATTTTTCAAAAATTACTATTAACGACATTTTTCAAAAATTACTATTATCAACCTTTTTTAAAAAATTACTATTATCAACATTTTTTCAAAAATTACTATTATCAACATTGTTTCAAAAATTACTGTTATCAACGTTTTTCAAAATTACTGTTATCAACGTTTTTCAAAAATTACTATTATCAATATTTTTCAAAAATTACTATTATTATCGATAATTTTTTTCTCAAAATTACTATTATCGACAATTTTCAAAAATTACTATTATCGACAAAAATTATGAAATTTTTCAACAATTACTATTAACGACATTTTTTCAAAAATTACTATTATCAACCAAAAATTACTGTTTTTTTTTAAATTTACTATTAACGACATTTTTCAAAAATTACTATTATCAACATTTTTTTTAAAAATTACTATTATCAACCTTTTTTCAAAATCAACGTTTTTTTTTAAAAATTACTATTATCAACATTTTTTCAAAAATTACTGTTATCAACGTTTTTTCAAAAATTACTGTTATCAACGTTTTTTTTCAAAAATTACTATTATCAATATTTTTCAAAAATTACTATTATTAATTTTATTGATAATTTTTCTAAAATTACTATTATCGACAATTTTTCAAAAATTACTATTCGACAATTTTTCAAAATTATGTAATTTTCAAAATTACTAAAAAAATTACTATTAACGACAATTTTTTTCAAAAATTTTCAACAAACTATTATCAACGTTTTTTCAAAAATTACTATTATCAACATTTTTCAAAAACTGTTATCAACGTTTTTCAAAAATTAGTTATAACGTTTTTTTGAAAATTTTTCAAAATCGATAACGTTTTCAAAATAGTATATTTTTCAAAAAACTATTATTATGATAATAGACAATTTTTTTTAATTTTCGAAAAACGTTGATATCGACATTTTTTTCAAAAATTACTGTTATCAACGTTTTTTCAAAAATTACTGTTATCAACGTTTTTCAAAAATTACTATTATCAATATTTTTCAAAAATTACTATTATTATTGATAATTTTGCTAAAATTACTATTATCGACAATTTTTCAAAAATTACTATTATCGACAATTTTTCAAAATTATGAAATAATTTTCAAAAATTACTATTATCGACAATTTTTCAAAAATTATGAAATAACGTTTTTTCAAAAATTACTATTATCGACAATTTTTCTATTAAAATTATGAAATAATTTACAAAAAATTACTATTATCGACAATTTTTCAAAAAAATTACTATTATCGACAACGTTTTTTTCAAAAATTACTCAACGTTTTTATCAACAATTTTTCAAAAATTACTATTATCGACAATTTTTCAAAAATTACTATTATCAACATTTTTTCAAAAATTACTATTATCAACGTTTTTTCAAAATTACTATTATCAACATTTTTCAAAAATTACTGTTATCAACGTTTTTTAAAAAATTACTGTTATCAACGTTTTTTTTCAAAAATTGCTATTATTCATATTTTTCAAAAATTACTATTATTATCGATAATTTTTTAAAAATTGCTATTATTCATATTTTTCAAAAATTACTATTATTATCGATAATTTTCAAAAAATTACTATTATCGACAATTTTTCAAAAATTATGAAATAATTTTCAAAATTACTATTATAGACAATTTTTCAAAAATTACTATTATCCACAATTTTTCAAAAATTACTATTATCCACAACGTTTTTCAAAAATTTTTTCAAAAATTACTATTATCGACAATTTTCAAAAAACATTATCAATTTTTTTCATCAAAAAATTATTTCAATAATTTTTATTCTGCAAGCGACAACAATTAGAAGAATCTAACATCCACATTAAAAAAGCAATTTAAAAAAGTATGTTTACAAAAAACTATTCAAATAGATACGTACAGTTAATAAATTTTTTTTTTTTTTTTTTTTTTTAACTTAACAGTGAAAATGTGTCAGGTCCAAATTTTTTAAATTTTAATTTCTTATATTTAAAAGGTTGAGTAAGTTTAAAGAAATATTTTTATGCTGTAAAAACAAAGTATTTCAATAATTATTTGTTTTTAAGGTATTAATTTTTATGTATGCTAATAAGTAAATGTGTTTTATTTTTAAAGCGAGAATGGATGGGTTGATACAATTCAAAATAATGCAGTCCTTATAAAGTTCTTATTTAGAGAGATCAGTAGAAAATGAATTTCGTTTTAATACTTGCCTTTTAAAAGATAGAAGGCTAAAGTTTCTACAATAAACACATCAAAATAACTAAATAAATAATCAGAAGTCTTATTTAGGTTTTAATTTGCCAGAAAAGTCTAAATATGATCATATAAACAAATGTTTTTAAAATTAAAAAAAAAATACAAATCAAAATATCTTACCTTGAGATCTGCTCCTTTTCTTTCCGTTCACTTGAAGAATGCATTCAGTGGCAAGGTGTGCAACCAGCGTGCAGGAAAGCTGAGATGTGGATCAGCTGGCGGCGTGAGTAACAGTCCATGCTTTCAGAAAGAGGAGACCGGATAGCGAATATGACAACGTGGAAAAACGCTTCGCATCAACACAGGTTGGTTGATGGGAATTTTCTACGTTTTCTTCCAAAGGGAAAGCAAGTATGGAGCAGTTGCACGTAAGAGTCCTTTTAGAAGGTATCATTACCCCCATTCCCATCCGTGGACTGTTCGGAGTATAAATTAATGAAATTCGAGGCCCTCACTAACAAATTTTCAAATCGGAAAATAATCTCGCCGTTACTTCTTAATAGTTATTACCTTCGATTTACGAATATGTTTCATTAGCACACATATCCATATCAAAATACATTTTCGTCATAATCATTTTGATTTTTCAAATTTTTGCACATGCTACATCAACACATAAATAAATAAATAGCAACAATCCTAGTTATTTGGTGGTTCTAGTTTCCCATTTTAAGCAACAGATTTTCTATTGCATTATAAAATGCAGAGACCTTACGTAAATTACCGTAATACTAAACCTTGACCAAAGTACTAAATTTCATAAAACAAATCACTTTTTTTAGCACTGAAAGAATATATGGAAATTTTGTGAACAAAATTGTAAATTTGTGTATATGTAAATTTTGTTTTTACACTATACAAAAAAAAAATTCTCCCAAAAGTTTCTTAAAATAGCTTACAATTACTTTGGTGTTATACATACCTGGTAAACTAAAAATATTCAGCAGAATATGTATAATATTTAAATACAGAATGAAGATCTTCACTAATTAAACATTGACTTTTAAGTTATTAAAAATTTTACATTAATTGCCAATAAAATGAAAACATTCAATTTGAAGAGCTATATATTAAATTGGGAGGGGAAGGGCAAAAATGGGTATGAAAAACACAGGAAACATTCAACAAATTCAACTTTCCAGTAACTAAATAAAAATCTCGAAAGATAAACTTAAAAATACTCACCAGACTGTTGGCTTGAATAGCAGATGTCTTGTAATCCATGTGATAAATTCTAGATTCAGTATTTAAATGTTTGTGCACAGAACTTTCTGGAGCGTTTGGAAGTGGATGGCTTTTACTTTTTACTTCTCGAAGAAATGGCAAGACAGTGTTTCGGCGATGCAGACGAGAAAAACAAATTTTGGCCAATAAGTCCTCCTTTGGGTTCTCTACAGCAAATTCCTTATTTCTATGCAAAGAAATTGCCAATACAGAGAAACAGATCGTCGAAGAGACGAGGCGCAGGCACAAGTAGATGGTTTAGAAGGCATAACAGGGGGTTTCTGAACAGGAGTTTTGTTTCGTTAAGTGAATTTATGGGAAAGTCGAGTTTACAGAAACTTTAGCTCCCGGGCAGTTAATTCGCAATAAGAGATACTCTTGCGCAAAGATCCATATTTCATGTTTTCAATTTTGCGCTTACTTCCTCTGGACCACTTCGAAAGCGAAGCAGACGAAGGAGCTTCTGAATGAGTTACTACATTTGTACATTGGCACTTCTTTCGTTTTCTTCTTCAAGGAATGTAAGGACAGAGCTCGAGTTATTTGTTTAAAGGTAAGTAATTTCTTGGATACACCTGAACGTTCAGGCCGAGTCACGTCTGAGAGGTCTGTATTAGGAGTTGAAATAACCGAATACGAATGTCTTGAACCATGGCTTCCAAGTAAAGAAGGGTCCAAATTGTCGTAATAATTCAATTCATTATTCTCAACATGCAGATTCAACGCTTCAGGTCTTAAATAGTTTTCTCTATTTAAATCATTAGCAAATTTCTTTGACCGTAGAGGTTGTCCATTTTTTCAAAAATTGAACCTTCCTCTCCCAATTTAAGACAATTTTCTTTTGATTCGGAAGCAACAGGGCCAATGTTGATTTTCTTATCCAATTCATGACTTGGAAAAATCGCTTCATGGTTACAATCTCTGTTGTTAGTGTGAATTCGATTACTATATGGTGCAATACATCCGTCGGCCTGATTCCGGTAGCAGTTGGAACTTTTGGTGAAACCCCTTTTTCTCTCGAATCGGTGAACCTTGACGGTCCTTCCTGCGCGTAGATCCCCCTGCTGCAACTACTGGAAGTCCTTTTAATAAATAAACCTTTATGCTCATTCGGTTTCAAAAATACCTCATCAGTGTCCGCAGAGGATTTGACCTCTGAAGTTGCACTGCCATTGCAGTTTTTTAGACACTTCTCCTTCCTTACGCTAGACAAAGATAGGGATCGAGATTTACGTCCTGTAATTTTAGAGTTCACTTCGAGTTAACTTCATTCGGTTTTCAATAAAAATGAAGGAATTATCACCTATAAAAAATACTGGCTTTCTTTTATCCTTCTGTTTTTGAATCCAACTGCTTACTTTACTAGTAACACCAACTTGACTCAATTTTTGAATCTGCACTATCCTTTCCATGTACTAGTTCCTCCATTTCACGAGCAGTAAGCATTGTACACTTTCTAGGACCATTATCAAATTTGGAATCAACAGGACGAAGATATAATGGAGGGACTCAGTGCCTTCATCAATTACAGAAGTGGGGCTCTTTTCAATAAAGAAATCGCAGCGTTACTCGCATGTATTAGGCAAATGATGTTTTTGCTCTGCATGCTGACTGCTTGCCCAGGGGCCCAATTCGATAGATTGAAGGAAAGCTGCAATCTGCACAAAGTTTTGATTTGATATCAGCAATACGTA
>BPLR01006465.1:0-31560 GCA_021605095.1 Caerostris extrusa
CTTTCAATTTTGCGTTCAATGTGTATGAGTCTTATACTTGTGTGAATTAAAGGACCTGATATATTGAGTAAAATATATTAGTTAATGAATATAACAACCATTGTGAGCCTGAGAAGAAATTACACTTTTTTTCAGCGTAAAAAATTTGTCAATTTAAATGCTATTTTTTTGTACCTGATGGGTTTTATACTCTGCTAGTTTTGTTTTTCATATTTTTATCTTCTTCATTTTTTAAACTTCAATTTGTTTTTCTGTCTTCTGATTTTTTACTATTATTTTTTTAGTTATGAATTTCTTAAGATATTAGAATTATTTAGAATTTATTTCTTAAATTATTAAGTTAAAAATAATTTTATACACAAAAGTTAAATACAAATCTATACATGAAAATTTCAATATAACTCTTTATATATAAAGTTCAAAAAGGAAATTAATTAATATTAAATTAAAATTAAAAGATAAGCCCACAAAAATAAATTTCTGCAATTTAATTATTTATAAAATAACTGAATTCAATTCTGTGAAATTTTTAATTTTTTTCAAATTTTATTTATTAAAGAAATGAGGAATTATTTTTTTTAAATTATTACCTTATAATAATCCAGTCATATATCCAACATTTAAAAAATTAAATTCATATCCGTACATAAAAACATCTAGCTCAAGGTACTATTAAAATATTAAAAATATAAATTACTTAATTTGCCAAACTGATAAGATACTTTAATGCACAAATTTTATAAGATAAACATTCATTATCTTCAAAAATATATAGTTATAGCATCATCATCATCTTCAGTGCCGCATCAGCCCCATGGTTGGCTGCAAATCCTTCAGATTAGCTGATTAGTTGATCAGCCGTCAGATTGAGGCAGATTTCTAGACCGGAGATGTTTTCATTTTTGACGGGATAAGGATGGAGTTAATAATAAAAGATTATTATACAAATTTTAGGTAATTGACGTTTTTCAGTAGCCAAAATTAATACCAACTGCAGGACAAGCCGAAAGTGGACACTAAATGTGAACACAAGAGTATGTAGATTCAAACTTTCACTTATAATGCACGCCATATATCATTAACATAAATAACTGGTACTATATTCAGATCAGTTGTTCTTGGATACGCCAATTGGGTAATTTCTTTTTTACGCTTTTCTTACGTTCTTTGCAGATCCACATGATTTTTATATTCTCGACTGACGCTTTTATAAGGAAGCGCCTCTACAGTAACTATCCTTATACCAGTATTCTTTGCACATATAGAAGATTATTGTAAAACGTATTGGCTTACGTTTGTCAGTCAGTAAATGAATTCAACTATCAGGACAAGCGAAAAGTGGTCACTATCTAGAACACAAGAGTATGTGAATCCATTTTCGCCTATGATGCACGTTATCATTATAACGATCATACTTCTCGGATATTTGTACTTGGATATATATCAATTCGAATATTTTCGTATACCTTGCTACGTACATTTGTTGTGCAGATTCGAGCACATTTTCCATCAAAAATTCTTTCTTGATAGGCACTATCCTTATAACAGTAGAATCATTGATATATATGAATGATTACATGATATAAGTTTAATTGATTAGATTAGGGTTTTGCCATTCACAGCAATTAATTAAACCCCAGGACAAGCAAAAGTGGTATCGAGCTAGAATAAGAGCATATGCAGATTGAATTCCTAGTTATGGGGTACACAATCATTATTAAATGGAAATCAAGCGTATTCAAATTAGTAATAGATAATTTCACATTTTTACGACTGGTAAGAAACTTGTTTTCTTAAATCTATTCAAAACAACCTTAACTATAAAGAATTACGTTGGATGCGATAGGATACGCCTCCACCATATTTCAGATATCAAACAACATGTAGTATCATCAGTATATAACTTGCCCTTTCATTCCCAAGTTAAATTAAACCATTATTAAATTTTAGAAGATAATGATAGAGCAGATCTAGATATCTTAGCGACAGGGCATCTTATGACCATCATTAAGTGTAATTAAACATTTACATGCTTCCTTTGAACTATTAATTTATTTCCTATATCTTTTTACAGCATCCAAACATCTAAAGTCATTGTTTAAAATTTTTAGATGTGGGCTCAGCAATGCTCTTTAGTATATAGGTTCAAAACTTAAACTCAAATAATAATTTTACTCTTATTTTTTATTTCTGCAAATTAAAAGATACTTTTGAATCTCATTCTCACCTTCAGTTTGCAACTCCTATGATATCAAATTTAAAGAATTTCACTGCACCCTACATTTTCACCAACGTTTTGTCAGATGAAATTATTCGACGAGTGTAGCAAATAAGGTTATTGAAAAATGCTGGAATAAAGCAAATAAAAAACCAATATTATCCTGCAAAAGAGGATTGAATTTCAAGAAAATCCCGTGCTCCAAGAGACAAGCGAGACACGCCGTTTCATAGCAGAGCGGGCTCTTTACGTAAGGCTGTGGAGATGAAGATGACATCACAGAACACCATCCACATGCAAACACGTCGCTTTCGCAAAATCAAATTCCTCCCCGCTGTTTTTTCAATCTAGGCGCTGTTTACCGCTGAGATGGCATGTTTGAACTCTGAATCTCAGTGCCATACATAATACTGCTTTTTTATCGTTTTATAAGCTGAATGAAAACAATGTTTTGTTTTTGTGGGTATTATTGTGGGTATAAATATTGTGTTCATATGTCATTCATATTTACATTTTATAGAAAAAAAAAAGGTTTTTCCAAGGTTTTGTTTTAACATATGTAAATTTTAATTCTTACAAATTATTTTAAATAAACTTTTTATATAAATCAATTTTACAAAACACAAATTCGAAAATGCATAATGCGTTTACAACAATGTATTAATAAAGTATACCACAGAAATTGTAGTGGTAAAAAGCCATTGTATCGCATATATCTGCTACAATACACTGTATGGTATTACGACACTGTATGCCATATGCCATGTATATTGCAGTGACATAAGAAATGATTTATTCTTAATCTTTTTATAAGATTAAAGAAAGTTTTGTGAAAGGAAACAACGTTTATTTTGAATGGGTATAAACATTGTTTTCATATGTTATTCTATATTTTGTTAATATATTTTTTTTTAATTATTTGTTTTTAACATCTGTGGATTTTAAATGTTACCAATTTTTAAATAAGTTTTATTATTTAAATTATAATACAAGTCACTGCTTGCTAAAAAAAAAATGTGTTAAAAGCAATATATTAATAAAATGCTGTGAAGGTCTGTTTAATAATAATTTATTTCTTACTAGTTACTGTTATTTTTGCAAGTAATTTAAAGAAAAAGAAATAAAATTACTGTTTTTTTCCATATTATTTGAAAGTTTTGGATTTCGAACAATATTATTTTGTAAAGCAGTTTGTTTGGTTTGTCGTTCTGCACTCATTTTATGCTAATTAGGACCGATCCTACAGTTTAACGTGGATTTCGTTACACCGTGGATCTATTGTTAAACTGTTCTCTTATGCTTTATTGTTACATTTGTAAAAAATTCTCACAATAGCCTCACCAGAATGACTTCCAAGAAGAACAACGGCCATGGCAGTTCTTGAGAATAATCCTACAACAGTAATCCAAGTAACAGATTTAAATTCCATTTGTAAAATTGAAAGACTAACAGCTTTCTTATAGTTATATATTTAATTAAATCTTACATTCTAAAACATTATCATACCCTAATCTTTTCAGCCCTCTCAAGCTTTAAAATAAATTTCTATTGCAGGTTAAATGCTATATGCCTAATAGAATCGCAATACCGTCATTATTGGAGCACACATTCAAAGACATATTGATCATGTCATTAGATCACATTCATGTCATTATCATATATGTCATTAGATCACATTCATGTCATTATCATATATGTCATTAGATCACATTCATGTCATTATCATAATATGTCATTAGATCGTGTCATTAAATCGCCTTCAAAGATATATTTATCATATAAATTAATGGTCATTATTGTATCACGCATTCAAAGACATATTGGATCATGTCATTAAATCACATTCATGTCATTAAATCACATTCATGTCATTATCATAATATGTCATTAGATCGTGTCATTAAATCGCCTTCAAAGATATATTTATCATATAAATTAATGGTCATTATTGTATCACGCATTCAAAGACATATTGATCATGTCATTAAATCACATTCATGTCATTATCATCATATGTCATTAGATCGTGTCATTAAATCGCCTTCAAAGATATATTTATCATATAAATTAATGGTCATTATTATCACGCATTCAAAGACATATTGATCATGTCATTAATCACATCATGTCATTAAATCACATTCATGTCATTATCATAATATGTCATTAGATCGTGTCATTAAATCGCATTCATGTCATTATCATTCAAAGACATATTGGTCATGTCATTAAATCACATTCATGTCATTATCATCATATGTCATTAGATCGTGTCATTAAATCGCCTTCAAAGATATATTTATCATATAAATTAATGGTCATTATTGAATCACGCATTCAAAGACATATTGGATCATGTCATTAGATCACATTCATGTCATTATCATCATATGTCATTAGATCGTGTCATTAAATCGCCTTCAAAGATATATTTATCATATAAATTAATGGTCATTATTGTATCACGCATTCAAAGACATATTGGATCATGTCATTAAATCACATTCATGTCATTATCATCATATGTCATGTCATGTCATTAAATCGCCTTCAAAGATATATTTATCATATAAATTATGGTCATTAGATCACGCATTCAAAGACATATTGATCGTGTCATTAGATCACATTCATATCATTATCATCATATGTCATTAGATCGTGTCATTAAATCGCCTTCAAAGATATATTTATCATATATAAATTAATGGTCATTATGTATCACGCATTCAAAGACATATTGGATCATGTCATTAAATCACATTCATGTCATTATCATATATGTCATTAGATCACATTCATGTCATTATCATAATATGTCATTAGATCGTGTCATTAAATCGCCTTCAAAGAAATATTTATCATTAAATTCAATGGTCATTATTTATCACGCATTCAAAGACATATTGGTCATGTCATTAAATCACATTCATTCAAAGACATGTCATTGGATCGTGTCATTAAATCGCCTTCAAAATGTATATTTATCATATAAATAATGGTCATTATTGTATCACGCATTCAAAGTCATTATCATGATCATGTCATTAGATCACATTCATGTCATTATCATCATATGTCATCAGATCGTGTCATTAAATCGCCTTCAAAGATATATTTATCATATAAATTAATGGTCATTATTGAATCACGCATTCAAAGACATATTGGATCATGTCATTAGATCACATTCAAAGACATATTCATCATATTCAGTCATGGTCATAATTGAATCGCACATTCAAAAAATAATTATCATTTATATTTTTTTGCTTAAATTGAAAATAGTTTTGTTAAATATAGTTCCGGAAAATATTTTTAATTTCAGTTTTTTTTTTAAATTATAGCGTTTTTTTATTGTTATTAACGTCTTTTGGGCCTACTTCTTGATACAGATTTAAATTAACGCAAATTATTATAAGTGAATTTTTCAATTAGTATGTTAATATGTTAATTTAGTATATCTGTAATAGATTCTTTCATTTGTAAATAAATCCAGTATAAATCTGTCAATATTAAGAAATCTAATTAAAACATTCACATTTACATAACAAATGTTAATATATTTATGGAGTTTGGAATTTGCTTAATCGCAAAAGTTATGTGAAATTCGGGATATATTTGCCCTTCGCAATATTTGACTTACAAAAATATGATGTGAAATTTATCGTAAATATTATATAAAATTATATATGTGATGTTCAACGTAAATATTATAGTGTTACACTATGGAACGATGAATAATATATTTGAATTATATATTATTTATGTTTTATAATTTTAAAATTATAATTGTAATTTTAATCACTATTTCCTCTTACTGATATTGAGATTTTTTTTTTTTTTTTTTTTTTTTTTTTTTTTTGTATTTTTGCACTGAATAGGTGTTTTAGACAAGACAGATTTCTAAAATTTCATTATTTTTGGTGTATAATTCGCCCCAACTCGCTTGGTAGATCTTCTTTAATAATTCATTACGTATAAGAAGAAGTAATGATATTAACATTAATTTTTTTGGCAGAAAGTTAATGAAAAATATTACATAAATAAATTAAGAATAAAATTATAGCAATGTACTTCATTGATTTGTTGGTCACTGAATTTCTTTAAGTTGTATCAAAGCTATAAGATATCAATTTCAATTCCAATCAATAATATTTTCTAAGGCTGATATAAAAACCTACAAGGAGCTAAGGACTAAAATTAGCGTTAAAATGCATAGTTGATCTAAAACATTTTTTAAGAAATCAAAATCGATTAGAATGTCACGACTTGGTTCTGCTCAGATATGTTTAGCTCTTATAGTACATCACAACTACTGTACATACTGTACATCACAATATATTACTGTATATACTATCAACATATTCACTTTGATTCAGATTCAAGTTTATATTGAAATGGTGCTGCAGGAGACTTTTTTTAAATTGCTTCTAATGAACTGATAACTCTGTACTAGAAACCAGCTACCTGGTGTCCAAGTGGCTAGCCCTCTGGCCTTTAGTATCACAGTCTTCAGGTTCGAAGTCTGGCGATGGCATGGATGCGGTGGAAGTGGTTCGGAATCCATATTAAACTGTATGGTCCAGTCTGTTTAGCACTCGTGTGCACAAAATGACCGTAGAGCGATAAACTAAACCAAATCTGTACTTGAATTCAGCCACATAAATATACCAATGTTCAATAACCTTAAATGAAATTATGATTAAATAAATCAAATGAGTTTTGAAGAAACTGGCTAAATTAAATATTTATTGAAATAATTTTCAACCAATAATTTTTCAACACTTAAGTTTAAATTTAATAGCTTTCTTAAAAATTGGCTCCATGATGTACAAAAGAAATATTAAAATTTGAAATATAATAACTAATTTAAAAGAAATATCAAAGTCATTATTTTTCGGGATTTGAATTGAAATTAATTACTTTTTACCTATTTCTTTTTAAAAAAGTAATAAACATTTTTTTTTTAATGAGGCAACACACGATTCCCAAAAAGCTTTCCAAAAGAATAAAAATCTATTAAATCCAAAACTAGATTTGGTTTTTATAAACTTCCAATTGCTGTTTGACATATACGAAACTTTTTTTTTGCTATAAACAAACAACAATTGCGTTAGAGTTATCTATGCAATAGTTTATTGCATTCCATCAAAAGCTACCAGGAAGATGAACTGCATTACAACTTCCAGTGACAACATCAGATTGTATTGATGAATGTCGCTTACCATATTAGCTGGCGGATGGGTCCATTAAACTTCCGGTCACAGTTAATGGCCACGAAACTGTGTTTACTCATGATAAAATATGCATCGTCCGTAACTCATTAGTTTGCTGCATAACATCATGCATTTCAACACAAAATTTTAGTTTCAGGCAACTTGGTTGAATCGAAAAAGGAAGTCGAATCTTTAGATTGGGGATTGCCATCGCATTCGGAAAATATCTAGGCAGTGGATCTTCTAAATATCCGAGGTTGTACTTCCGTCTGATTTTCCTGTCTCTTAACAGTTTTATTTTGTGGAACATTGGATAGTCTGAAGTCGAATGATTCGATGAATAAAATAGAATGAGCAACCTAATAGGCATACATATTTCCGAATTGGAATAATCTGTTGCTTTCAAGAGGAAGGATCGGTATTTGGGTAATAGAATTAGGTAATAATAGGTTAAAATTCAAACTATTGATATAACCTCATGTCTTTCAGGTAGAACGCAACATACAGTGTACAAATAAAAATAATTAATTGATTCCTTATTAGATGGACCAAAAACTAGCAGATATTGCACGAAATTTGGACTAAATTTTTAATATCGGCAGTTCAATGCCTGTTTTCTTCAATCATTGCACCTTGGTTACATTTATATAGGCCTCGAACAGCCACCAACGGGAGAGGGGGACATTGCTTTCCATATGGCTTCTTTTACTATTAACAACTCTATATTTTAGTAACATTTAAGAGAAAACTCGGTAAATTCCCACCATGTCAATCTGACTATTAATACGATGCTTTATATATATATATATATATATATATATATATATTATATATATATATATATATATTGTTGCGGAGAAATACAGATAGACAAAATAATGGAAACACCTCTGAAAAAGTGTCAATTAAGAATGCGCTTCATAAGCATTAAAACATAATCTGAGCTACCAGTTTTTTAATATAAAAAGTAATATCATTGCAGTGATGGGTAGATCTAGTGAATTTGCATATGTCTTGGATACCAGACCTCACAGATTTTCAAAGAGGCCAAAGCTATAAGATTCCGACTAGCCGGCAAAGTAAAAACAAAATAGTGGTCGGAAGGAGAAGCTGAGTGAAAGGGATAGAGGAGTATTGAAGCGGATTGCCATGTCTAAATACACTGAAGCGAAAATGAACGCAAAGCTCAATCAGCATCTGGATTCTCCAGTGTCAATAACAGTTAGAAAGTACTTCATATACAGAGCAGCAATTCCCAAGCCCCTCATATCAGATGTTAATGCCAAACGTTGTCTACAGTGGTGCCACACTCACAAAACCTGGTCGATTTATGTGGAAGAAAGTAATTTGGTCTGACAAATCATCTTTTCCACTTTTTTCCCACAACAGAACGGGTGCCCATTTGTAGTATTACAGCATAAGTGTGTGTTCGTGGATGTCTCCTTTCAGCTGTCAAGCATGAAGGCGGATCTACCACAGTATGGCCAGCCATGTCGTGTTTTTCTGCTGGCCCAATCGTAAACATGAAAGAAGGAATTACTGTTCTGAAGTATTGAATTTAAACTGACCAAGTCCATCCTATGATGCCAACTATGCTCCTGCAGGAGGTGGAATTTTCAGAATAATAATGTTCCTATCCATGCAGCGGGACCTATACTATCAATGCCTGATAAATACGAGGATGAAGTAAAACACAATTCCCCGACCTCAATATCACATAGAACCGTTATGGTATATTTTAAAGCGATCAATCCAGAATCGATATCCTCCACTGGAATCTCTTCTGGAACTTTCACACTATCTCCATCTAGAATGGTGAAATATTTCTCTAAATACTATTTAACACTTGTCTGATTCGTTCCCCAGGTGAATATAAGTTGAATTACATGCCAAAGGCGATCCTATACCTTATTAGTAAAGGATTCTTTTTAACTAGTGTTTTTTCATGATTTTGATAATCATCTGTAAATGCTATCTACAGATAATTAGACAAATCAATTTTCAAAAAAAAAAGCTAATAAAAATCAAGACTTATAACCACGGTATTTATAAATTGAAAATTGCTTTTTTACTTTACTGAAAATATTCCTTAATTTCGGATTGGGGACTTTTCGCCCTAATATTTAGTCCTGTTACCCATGTTATAGACATGGAAGTTTTTTTTCACTTATTCGGAAATTCAAAGAGTTATTAATAAACCATACAGACCCTTAAAATATGCTTTTTATTATTATTTGTATATAATCACAGGTTTATATTTAGGGATTATATTCTATATTTAGTCAATTTAACAAATATTTTATATGTTTACATTGTTTTTAAAGTAATACTTGATAATTAAAATCTAATATATTCTCACAAACTTTCCAAATATTTCTTGAGCATTCTCTTTAACAATTACAGAACAAAACTAGTTTAAATATTTAATCTAATGTTACTTTTGGCCAATTTTATAGGACTAAAATATCTTAAAAAACATATGGATGGAGTTTTTCTATAAAAATACAAATAGAAAATTTTTGAAACCTCAGAAAAACATAAAAGTTGGAGATAGAACGCAGGGGAAAGGTAGACGTGATCTCGGTATCAAAGTAATCCATCTCTTAACCGAAACACCAATTGTCCCTCAGGCAGACACTTTCGGGGAGATAGGGGGAGTTTGCTTTATCTTATGGAGGCTCAGAGAAATGTTTTTCTGAGGTGCCATTTCCCGAACTCCGCAAAAGAACAATGTTTTATGCAAGTTTTTGATCCGCAAAAAAGGCCTCGGCGTATAATCTATTCTTTCCATAAAAATTTTTGAACTTATCGATTTGTCTTGTTTTTGCTCTCAAAACAAAGAGAATAGTCTAGATGGACTATTTTATCTCAATACTGGACATAGATGCTGTATTTTTTGCAGGTATGCTAGGGTATAAGCTTGATCAAATATAATATATTTTTCAGAGACAAATAAAAATAGTGGATATTATTTTCTAATGTTATCATATGGAAGCAAATTCATGTCTATTCCAATATTTTTTTAATGTAGAATATATAATATAATAATGTTATATATGTGATCTCATGGAGACCGGAACATTTAGACCAAGTACAAGAAATGGGAGAGAAATGGGCTTTATGTTGTGGGAAGCAAGGGGTTTATGTTGTGATGGAGTACCCTGTAGGTAGAAGATAGAATTTGCTCCGTGACACTGACTTTTTAAGGGTAGTGTTGTCATCCATATTCTCAATGCTCTAAAGTCATATTAGACCGGGTATACAGCAAAATGTGGATTCCGAAGCACTACAAATATCCATAGTACCACGGGGACTCGAACTCGAACCTGTGGTACCAAGTGCCAGGTAGTTGCCCATCAAGCCCATCTGCTATATGTAATAAATAGTATATAATAATAATGATATGTGTACTATTAATAAGGAGCAATACTATAATATGCAATAATGTGAGATATTGTAGTATTTAATAATATGTAGTAATATTATGTAGCGTTCTGTCACTCAGTGCCACAGGTGTCGAGATCGAGTGCCGGCGGGGCCCTGATGTTTGTTGTGGTTCCGAATCTACTTTAAACGGTAGGTCCCTGATCTAATATGACTGTAGAACATAAGGCTGATTACCATATCACGTAAAAACATCTACTGTCTAGAAATCTGGCAGTAGGCAGACGGTCTTGGCTGACCATGGGCCTTTTGTGGAATGATGTTGAATAGTATTATTACTATTATTTATATTTAAACATGTCAATGATTTATAGATATGAAAAGTTAATTTATTATATATTTAATCTTTTATATTGCTTTTTAAAGTTTTTTTTCCCCAATGGCAGATTATGAACAGTTACAGCAAAAAAAGAACAACGAAAAAAAAAAAAAAAAACAGATAATACTACAAAGCATGCTGAAACAGAGTTCATTAATCTAACAATAATGCCAAGTTGTAGATCTTTTAGCCACTAAAATTTGTTAACAGGTGTACCACGGGAGGTATATCTTCCGCGCACCATTGCTTTTTAAAGTAATACTTAATAATTAAAAAATCTAATGTATTCTCAAAAATTTCACAAATATTTCTTGAACATTCACTTTAATAATTACGGACCCAAACTAGTTTAAATATTTAATCTAATGTTACCTTTGGCAATTTTATAGGACTAAAATATCTTAAAAAAAAAACATATGGATGGAGCGTTTCTTTAAAAATACAAATAGAAAATTTTGAAGCCTTACAAAAATATAAAAGTTGGAGATAGAAGGCATGGGAAATGTAGACGTAATCTCTGTATCAAAGTAATCCATCTCTTAACCGAAACACAAATTGTCCCGCAGGCAGACACTTTGGGGAGATAGGGGTAGGGGGAGTTTGCTTTATCTTATGGAGGCTCAGAGAAATGCACTTCTGAGGAGCCATTTCCCGAACTGCGGCAAGACAAAAGAACGATGTTTTTATGCAAGTTTTTGATCCGCAAAAAAAGACCTTGGCGTATAATCTATTCTTTCCATAAAACTTTTGAACTTATCGATTTGTCTTGTTTTTCTCTCAAAAAACAAAGAGTCTGGATGGACTAGTTTATCTCAATTCTAGACCTAGATGTTGTGTTTTTGCAGGTATGTTAGGGTATAGGCTTGATAAAATTTATTATATTTTCAAATCAAAATAAAAATAATGGATATTATTTTCTGATGTTATCATAAAAATATTCCATATTCCATTATTTCTAATGTAGATTATTAGGTATCAATAACCTTATATGCAACAAATAATACATAGTAATAATGGTATATGTAGTAATAAGCAGCAATATTGTAACATGTAATAATATATAGTGATAATGTTTAT
The DNA here is from genome assembly GCA_021605095.1 of Caerostris extrusa. Taxonomy (NCBI): domain Eukaryota; kingdom Metazoa; phylum Arthropoda; class Arachnida; order Araneae; family Araneidae; genus Caerostris; species Caerostris extrusa. The sequence goes on from BPLR01006465.1 coordinate 12,278, forward strand.
ATGTAGGAATAAACATACGTAAACATATTGTAGCATTTTTTTCCCCAGAAGAAATATAGCACTTCCTTTCCCAGCGGAAATGAAGGTATATTCTTTAAAAGTGCATAATAACAATCTATCACTCAAATCTGACAGTAGATAAGAAGTCACAGATATTTATACTAGACGTGAATACTGTCTTGTATTTATGAGAACAATTTGTCACTCGGTCAAATTTGACATCATATAATAAGTGTCAGGTTAATGATATATCATGAAATTACAATATGATTTGTTGCATCAAGATTGGTGATACACCGTGGGCTAAGGAAATGTCGACTCTAATGAGAAGTGAAGGAAGTGGATCCTACTATTGACGGATTTCTTAAAGGGAGGTTTATGGAGAAAAAGAGTGTTCTGCAATGAGTCGACATGAAGTATATTTTTTTTTTTTCTGGAAAGTAACTGAACAGGCCGGAGAATCCACCTCTTTACAAAGTGAGAACCTTTTGGTTTCGTGTATCACGCCATGTGATATTAAGGTCTCCCACAGGTCGTGTAGATTCGCCGTAGACTCGAGAACTCTGAAAGTCACTGTCTTTGGAGTGAACTGCACTTAGATCAGCTGCACTCAAATCAATTCACATCTTTGATTTTCATTTTTTTTTTGTAAATAATAATTTGTATTAACCAGTCATATATATAATTAAGGTAACCCAGTCATATATATATATATATATATATATATATAATGCTTGCCAATAAAAATTTTAGGTCTAGTATAGGCCGGGAAGTTACAATATAAACAACTTGCCTAATATATAAACATATACGTAACATATAAAGAAAAATATATAATAATAACATTAAAACTAAACTACGTATATAATTAATTTCGTTAAAATGTAATTACTAAAGTAGATTTATGAATTACATTGTAATAGAGCGAAAAATAGAATATCTATATACGCAATTTTTTTTTTCCAGGGTTGAAAAGCTGATAGATCCTTAGCAGATATCAGTTTTTCTAACAAAGTTTGCAGGTGTTCCTAACAAAGAATTTTTGAGTTTCATTACATGCGCTTCAGTCCGCTTCATAAACAGACGTCTATAAAATATATTGGAAACCATATACTTATTGATTTCTCGGAAAGAAAAAAAAATATTGGTTTTTCCTTATTGACAGCATTCCATCTTAGAAAGTTTGAATATTTTATTAGTCTTACTTCCTGAAAAAAAAGAAATAATTTAAAGGAAACTCATAATATTTCTAAAAAAATTTAAGGATTCGAAAATTTAAGGTTAAAGATTTTTTTTTTTTTTTTTTTTTGAAAATTTAACAACGACAAATTTTGCCAAAAAAAAAAAAAAGTTTAAATTTAAAACTAGAAACCTCACAAAAACATAATTCCGAAATAATATTCAAAAAAATAGTTTATCGTATGAAGAAAACTAATTAATGAGATGATTGTCAACAATAAAAAATAATCAAATTATATTTCTTTTAAAATTTGACATTGAAAAATAATTTAAATAATTTTTTTTTAATTATTACTGCATTTTAAATATCATCTAATGATAGTATAAAGGAATAAATATAAACTTCATTGTTAACATGTATTGGGAAACAAACTACCATGAAGTAAAGAATGAGGGTTTAAATCCAGCTGCTGGATAAACCATGTCCACACAGGAATGTATTAGCTGCCAGCTTCGCTTTTGACCATTCAATAAATAGCTTTATTTCCGTATGGATTCAGTTTCTAAGGGATTCCAGAGTTGGATTGCTGCACATGAATCAATAAGAAAAACATCCTTGTTTTGAGTTTTAATAATCGAGAGTTTTGAGGCAGCTTGGCCAATGGCCTCGATTTTGGCATTAAAATAACTGCTGAGGAACAGACAGCAACATAACCCTCAAAGATATCTTTGACGTAGAAACCTCAATCACAAAAACCACCATAAGAAATAGAGAAATCAATATAAATAATAATAGAGCCACCATAATTTGAAACGAAGACTACAATTAGAATGCCAGAATTTGGCACTATCCGCTTTTGGAAGATGATGATGTTGCAGATTATTGGAGCTCACTGTCCCTGTCAGGAGCCTCATCTCTGGTGGTTACAGACACAAAAGAACGGAATCGCTGGCGTTGCCCAGAGGGTAAAGGAAATCGTGGGAATTGAAAAGTCTAAAAAAATTCCAATTGAATTTAGGTAGGTAAGAGTAGAATATTCCTAGGTGCTATTCATATTATTCGATCTCTTGAATGGCCAACTGTTGGCGGCTGTCAATATTACTGAAGAATATTTCAGAAAAATTTTCCAGTACTTTAAGAGAGGTCGCAGGCAGATGGATCTTTGAATATCGTCGTTTCTTATAACCCAGTTGGCATTCGTTATTTGTCTAATGGTCATATTTTGTTGAGCTTCCAAGATTTTAGTATTATAATTAGCGGCATAGGCCCACATAGGGGAAAGTATAGGTGAGGAGAGGACGAAGCATACAGGTGAAAATCAGAAGTTTATTATGTCTACTCATGCTCGATTTTTCTTGCTATAAGAGGATGGTCTTCTAATGTTTCTTCTGTATTTTTGTCCAATTTAGATGTTTAAGATAAAATCCGTGATATTTCGTTTCTTATTTCCGGAAGATATGTTGGTTTATGAGGTAGATGGCAGGTTTTTTTTATATTTTTGATTCTTGCTGAAGAAGACTGCTTCTGTTTTGTTAATGTTAAGATCAATTTTCCACTTTTCTCTTTCAAATGTAATGGAAAACTTTTTCAGATTTTTTAATTATTGATTGATGTCGATTGCTCGGTTTCGAACGAAGATCCGAAAAACACAACTATCTAGTGACCATTTTTGGCCTTGAAAGAAATTGAAAATATTTTTAATTCAGTTTAGAGTCATTTATAACATTTAATCAAAATTTAAAATACACTTGAGTAAATATAACTTATGCATATCCTATACCTTAGTTAACAATTCCACCATTAATTTTCAAACATCAATAAAAAAAAATTGTTAATACTTTTTTCAAGAAAAGGGTTTAAATTATGTATAATTAATTTAAGCTTTCATCAATAAAAGCCTACAAAGATTCTATTCAAAAATTATGCTGCGAAAGAAAAACTTTTATTCAAATAGTCACTTACAAACAAACTTTTCTAATTTACATGTAATTCATTAATTTCTGTTCTTTCTTCATCGCAATTTAATTAGACACAAATCCTCCATCACTGCTTTTAATGGCGTGTTGAATGGTTGTCTTCCGATTCAATTACTGGTCGATTAAGTCTCTTTTTTTTAAAGAGCGGAACAGCTGATTTTAGGTGCTTCGGCGTATTCGGAACTTTACTAATTAATTCATCAAATATTGTGCTTGTGCACTAATTACCTATTTCCTAGAAATTGGCTTAATCAATAGGATTTCTACAATTTTCAAAGACTTTCATAGAATTTTAAAAGTAGCTTCTATTAAAGCAGAAGGGAGCTTAAGGGAATCAATATTATAATAAAGAGTGGGTGTTTTAGCTATTTAAAGGTTCAAGTACATTAAAATTATTTTTAATTAAAATTTAATGTATTTTACTTTAAAAATGTTTTCAAGAATTATTTAGTTATAATAAATTCCAAGGCAATGCATAAAATATTTTTTGAACGACGTCTTCTGTTGAAGCAATTTCTGATAATGTTTTAAGATTTTTAACGACATCATAAACTTATAGATGTACAGGTGATTATAATTAAATTCCACTTTCAAAATGCTGTAAAAAAGAACCACTCATCACAATGAGCTCAAATTTGAACTGAAGATACTTGAAAAAGGGGGAAATCGTACGGCATAAAACGGTCCAAAGTGTATTAATAGATGGCGCTGTCAGCGGCATAAAGAAAATGTATTCAGCTACCAGTGATATTTTAATAGAAATTACAACATATTTGGCATGATTTGAACATTAAACCAACTGCAGTGTTCAATGTGCTTCCTTGTTTCGGTTTTTTTTTGACGGAAAAATGACTTCTAATCATCCAACAGTTGTGACACTGTTACTGGAAATCCAAAGGCATACCAAATTGGATGGGAAAAATCAGTGGGCATATTTGGAACTTTTTTGTGCCATACCGTTTCCCCCTTCTTCAAGTACCTTCTGTATAAATTTAAACTCATTGTAAAGAGAGGTTCTTTTTTTTTTACAACATTTTGAAAGTGGGACTTTACTTATAATCACCCTGTATATATATATATATATATGTCTGCATGTGCGTATTTTTGTGTGTAAAATGCATATAGATAGATAATATTTTTTAAATGTTATCTACAAGAGAGGAGCGTGGAATGAGTGGTCTACGATCAATATCTTAAATCTGTAGAATGGGATTTTATTAACTTTGAATGTTGTCCGTAGGGCAGCGACGCCAGGCAGTCCACCTGAAATGAGTGATGTATATTATCTATAGTAAATAGAATTATGTAGAATTATAATTTATTGCTATCCATAGGGGAGTTGAGGTAAATCATCCCCCTGAAATGGTGATATATAAAATCATCTCGAACTGTGACAGAACACAGGGAGATAACTTTTGTGTGACAGGAGAGAATGGAGAACGAAATGAGTTTAGCTAGGGAATGTTTTACGATACTGAATCTCACATTAATCTAAACAGCTGATTATTGTACTTATTGTAAATAGTGTGTCCTAAAGGTATTCCTCTAGACACTGTAATTTAATACAATTTTTAAAAGTTCAGGCTCGGCGGGATCAGGTCGTAGGTTTGTACGAAGTAGAAGTTTGAAGTGGTTCTGATATATCTGGCGCTCGGTATCACAGGTTTCGCGAAATTCCGGTTGTGCCATGGATATTTGTAGTGGTTCGAAATATACTGGTCTAATATGAGCGTTGTGGAGGCAGTGTTAGGGTAGGCGTCTGTAGCCTATCTTCAAGCTACACGTGCCCCCAGGATAGTAATAAATGAGTAAAGTCGGTGTGGCCCTTGCTTATGCATAAGGCATAGCAATTAACTGTCTCTGTATTTTCAGATGCATTAAAACAACAACTAGTTTGAAGTAGCTATCTTAGTTGGTTTGAAATTTTTATCCTGGAATCAGTTTGATTTTCGAAACTCGTAATGGTTGAGAGTTCTGGATAAACGGCTATTCTGCCGTAGAGTTGTCAAAAAACAGCTGTTCTGGAAGAGAGTTCGGCATAATCCCCACAATTCTAGTAAATAATTCGAGGTCCACCACCAAAAGAACAATTTAATTTCATAAAGCAAAAAAAAAACTCTCTTTTGACATGTAAGAAGCTAAAGGTGATGGAGAGATACAAACTGGAGATACACTAGTTGAATGTTCATCATAAACATACTGATGAATAATCTATTTGTTGTTTTGTGAAAATCGGTGATGCTTTAGCCTGTGCGATTGAATTTACGTACCATATTAATAGATGATAAAGAGACCTTGTCCTTCGACCTAAAGCATCAGATATATCAACTGTTTCAAATTGCTTACATTCAGTACCAGAGTGTGAATCCATTCAAGAAGAAGATTTTCGAGGAATAGGGAATATCCTAATAGACACATTCGAAGACGTTCAATATAATGAAATGATATGAGTAACGCCACCATGCCTTCCCAAAACAAATTACTTAGCCAACGAGAAAGAGTTGAAGGTGAATAAATCTTTCTTCCATGTACTGGTTGGCCCTTACGTTAGAGTGTTGGTCTTTGCAGGTTTCTAACCCCCTTCGACCTTGGAGAGAGACGGAAAACAGGGAGTGGACAGGGGTGAAGAGTTCCAGGCAGTACAGAGTACAAAGACCCTTAAATGAACTGATGTTTCAAGTTGATTTTCTAAATGTTTGTTATATAATTTCGTTTTGGGTGATGTGTTGCAGTTCTGCAGCACTGTCTTTGTAATTTTAATAAATAAATCAGATAAACATCGCGTTATTATTTTTGTGAAATAATTTAGTTTCTACCGTGAAACAACTCTGAATCAAGACCACACATATATCCGACCTAACTTGTGATATATGGAAGTTAGATACTGATTGAAACTAGCACCATGATTTTAATGATGATTTCGATTTTCTTTCTGCTTCCAGTGTAAAAAATAATAGAGAATTTAAGATTGGGGCAAAAATCTGAATTAAGATTAGAGGCTCAAATCTAATGCAGCTGGTAATCGAATCAGTTAATCTTTATGCCATAAACAACGACAGCAAGCCACTGTTACTCATTTATATTGTCGGTTATTGTTATTGTTACTCTATCCAAGGGGCACGTACCTTGACGCGAGTAACACTATCCCCATAACGCTCTATGGTCATATTAGACCGGGAATTAAGATTTAAAGGGATTCCAAACCACTACAAACACCCATAACGCCGTCGAGTCTCGAATCTGAAATCTGTGGTCTCGGGAGCCAGAGCTCTAATCACTTGGACACCAGGCCATAAATGCAAAAAACCTTCCAATATATGTATTACATTAGTTATACTAAGCCTTCAATTCACCCTCTTTGAGTGTAGAAGTTTAAAATTATTACGTATCCCAAACGATTGACTGCAAATCTTAAATATTTTTTTTTTTTTTTACAAAATATTTATAAAAACAAATGTATTGTATTTATTTTATATGTTTTGTTTTATTTATTTTTATAATTGCTATTTCTTTAGTATTTATTTTATGAATTCTCTTCAGATGAGCATGGGTAATATGTCTAATACAAAATAAATACTGAATCCATCATAAAACTATATAGAATGATCAATAACGATGCGTCCAAAAATGTCCTTCTGAGGAACCAAAAGTTTCGTGCACCAGTTGTTTACATTTGTTGTGCCATTCAAAAGTTGCGTATTTTATTTCAAAGATATCAAGACGGATGGGGCGTAATATATTATCCCCGCCTCGAAATAATGCCTCGAGGTGAACGTGATGCCATTTAGGGAACGTGTTTCGTGATTTTATACATGTTCCTTGAGCTGCTCTGGAATCAATTTGAATTTAGATATGGATTTTGTTGCGTTCGGTTACATGTCCGAGTATTCAAATAAATTGAATTCTTGCATTCGGTAACTAGGTAGCAACTCGATTTCAGAATAAATGTAAAAAGAATCCATCAGTTACATGAAATGTTATTTATATACAATTTAACTCCATATTTTTTTTTACAATATATTTTCTTTCTTATACAAATATTTATATAGCATTTATAATTTTAAATTTTGACAGACATATATATGTGTGTGTTAGTATTTAATAATTTGGGTGATTGATTTTCAATGTATAGATAATGTAAGATTTGAAATACTGAAAATATATATCGAATAAAACTAATGCAAAAAAAATAAATAAATAAATATTATTTATTTTAAATATATTATGTATATTATTATTAGTTTTTAAATATCATCTTAATTTGGAACTAGTCAAATTGAAATAAATAATGATTCTTTTTATTTTGTTAAAAAATTTGTTATAAATTAATAAAGCTTGTTTATAGAAAAATATGAGAAATATTTATTTCGATAACTTTATTAAAACTATTCATTATTTATAAAAATATGACTGAAATTTCTTTTTGACATTTTACTTAATAAAACCCGCTAATTATATCGTGTTGATAGTAATGAAAGTTATTCATTAGTTATAATAAATTTAAAATTTTTAAGTTTATATTTTAAAGAAAATAGCAAGAATCTGCTTTTTTATTAATAATTTATAATTATTTTAAAAACTCATAACCATAGCTTTATATATTTTTTTTATTGACTAAGTCCTCAATGTGACATGTTATTTTAAATGTGTGAAATAACTTATTTAATATTACATTAGAAAAAAAAAAATATTTAAAACAATAAAAACTTAAGCATCTAAATTTGCAAATATATTCCTATATTTTTGAATATCATTTATAAAAGATATTTATGTTTGTGTATTACATTAGTTACTACAATTTTAAACTTGTAGTACTTATTACCTTAGAGCACTTATTACATTTTTACTTGTACTTTGTAGTATCTATTAACTTTGTACTTGTAATGCCTATTATCTTGTAGTAAATATTACTATCTTATACTTGTAGTACCTATAACTTTGTAGTACTTTAATACTTTGTAGTATCTATTTCTATTTTAGTATAAACCATATCACCTTTGTATTATTGTACCTTTCTACTTTTAATACCTATTACCTTCATACTTGTAGTACCTATTACGTTTCTACTTGTAATAAATATTACATTTGTACTTGTAGTACCTATTATCTTTATCACATAAGCATATATTTTAAAATAATATGCGTATACATTTTTTTTACATATTTATTTAAATGTAAAGTTTTAAGGGATATGTTTAAATAAAATTTTCAAATGTATCTGTTTTTTAAACTGAAAAAAAAAATGATTAAAAAATGGAAAAGATTTAAAGATCAAATTTTCCACCTCACGAAACATCTCATTTATTTTTACAAATAAAACAAATACTTAAACAATATCCATCTATTTCCTGAATAAATATATTAAAATCTCGTCTTTGAAAAACTTTTTCATCCTATTACCTCAACCACAGTAAGATAGTAGTTTCAAAGCACCAAATCAGTTGGAAAAATAAAAGAATGGATATATACAGAGAGAAAGAATTAATTGTAATGATGCCCATCCAGAGACAACAGAACAAAAAGAACCGAAAACAAAACAAAGAATTCAAAGAAAACAAAACAACTTTTTTTTTATCTTTCTGCATTCAGTTTTAGGTATATATATATTTTTTTCTGTACTTTGCAACAGGAGATAGGAATATTTTCTTGTAAATGATAAGGATTTATCCCCAGGAGCAAACTCATAAAAACAAGAGAAGGAAAAAAACGACGGGGAATAATGCATCGCAGATCGTTATTTATAAGCCTTATTACCTTGTAGTACCTATTACTACAGTGTACTTGTAGTATCTTGTAATGCGCTATACTTGTAGTACTTTGTAATACCCCTGCACTTGTAGTACCTATTATCTTGGTAATTGTAGCTCTTAATATTTTGTAGCATCTCTTAGATTTGTATTTGTATTACATATTACTTTTTGTACTTGTAGTACCTAATACCTTTATACTTGCAGTACCTATTACATTTGTGCTTGTAGTACTACCAGTAGAAACTTTTAGTACATAGTAATATTGTACTTAGTACCTTTATTAGTACATACATTTGTCTTAGTAGTACTACCTTGTACTTGTACGTAGCATTTAATACCTTACAGCATCTCTTACATTTGTATTTGTATTATATATAACTTTTGTACTTGTAGTACCTATTACATTTGTGCTTGTAGTAAAGAAGAAACATAGTACTTGTACTTGTGGTATTACAAGTAGACACGTAATAGACATTGCAATTATTACGTTTCTACTTGTAGTACCTATTACCTTTGTACTTGTAGCACTTAATACATTGTAGTATTTATTACCTTTCTACTTGCAGAATTTAATACCTTGTAGTACCTATTAATTTTACTTGAAGTATATAATACATTTATATTTGTAGTACCTATTACCTTGTCACATACGTCCATAAAATTTGAATACAATTAGATAAATTTTCAAATATAAATTTTTGGATAAACATATTTAAATACAATTTTTAAATGTTTGTTTTGAAAACAAATTGATGTTAAAAAAATGGAAAATATTTAAAGATCAAACCATCCACCTCGAAAACATCTCATTTATTTTTACAAAATAAAACAAATACTTAAACAATATTCAACAATTTCCTGAATAAATATATACAGATCTCGTCTTTGAAACACTTTTTATCCATTACCTCAACCACAGTAAGATAGTAGTTTCAAAGCACCTAATCAGTCGGAAAAAATAAAAGAATGGATGTACACATGGAGAAAGAATTAATTGCAATGATGCCCCATCTTGAGACAACAGAACAAAAAAGAAACCAAAAACAAAACAAAACACTGCAAAAAAAAAAAAAGAAAAAATCAAAGAAAACAAACAAAAAATCTTTTATTTTTTTTTTTTTTATTTTTTTATTATTTTTATCTTTCTGCGTTCAGTTTTAAGTATATATATATATATATTTGTACTTTGCAGCAGACGAGGGAATATTTTTTGTAAATGATAAGGTTTTATCCCCAGGGGGAAACTCATAAAAACAAGAGAGGAAAAAAAACGACGCAGAATAATGTATCGTAGATCGTATCGTATCGACAAAATTTTTCACATCATAAGCATCGAAGGGTGTGGGGGTCCGGATAAAAAAAGTGAAGGGTGTCTTATTTTTTTTTTTTCTCATTTTTTTCGAACATTATTTATTTTCAGATACATAAATATTTACTTTAGGGATATGATAGTTTGATGATATGCTCAAGATTGAAGATAAAATAAAGCGAATATTTCATTTATATAGATTTACTTTTCCTTCTCATATACTAAATAAAATTCAGTTTAATTTCAATTTCTTTTTTCTTTTCTTTTCAATATGCTGCGTCATGTTGGTCTATAAACCTTCTCATTTGTTTAACTTCATTTTACCATTTTTGGTTTGTTAACGGCCTCTTAGAAAAATAAAGAATATAGATTTTTTGGATAATTGCCCTGATACTTAAATCATACTGAAGAATATCTGAAAATTCCACATAAATGAATCAAAATTTTGAACAAGTTAAATTGTCATAATAGCTGTTAATTTTGTTTGTTTTGTAAAAAAAAAAAAAATGTTTCTAATAAATTGATTTGAATTGTACAAATGGAGGCAAACTTTTTTAAAAGGTTATTTTGCCTTTTTATTTATAATACTCATTTGGAGAATATACATATACATATATATACACTCATGTCCATAAATTAAGGATAATTCTGAATCACACAGAAATTGAACTCTAAAATAAAAATTTCACCTGTAGAATTATCACACACATCTTGAAGAAGAATATGCAAATTACAGGAAACCACCAGATGGCGCGGATAGTACGTCACAATGACGAGAGTGTAAGAGAGGGGTAAATAAGGAATGGTGGCAAAGAAGTAAAATTGTTCACAAGCGCTTTAAAAGCCTTTACAGTGCAATAACCGCATAGTTATGGCACATAGGAAGCATTTGGATGATTTTTTACGTGGTAGAATTATCGAACGACTGGATTGTGGACGTACCCAGCTGGAAGTATCCGAGGAACTTGGAATCGCTCAAAGTGCATATTTAGCAGTTACAGCCAAAAGAAACAGACGGGAACACAACATCAGACCTGTCTCGTCAGCTCTCTTCAGCTACCGGTAAGACAGTTTCGAGCCAGACCGTGTACAGACGCTTAGGGCACATTGGTCTATATGCTCGTAGGCCTGTCAGCTGTGTTCCACTTACCGCAATTCACTGTCGCCTGCAGTTAACCTGCAGTAGAGAGCATGCATTGTGGACACCGCAACAGTGGTCTTGTGTGATGTTTCCGAAGAGTCCAGGTTTAGTTTGCAGTCTGATTCTCGCCGGACTTTCATATGGAGAGCACCAGGTGCCCGTTACCACCAAGAGAACACCATTGAAAGACACCGTTACGGTGGTGCAGGATGGCTCGTTTAGGGTGGAATTATTTTTGGTTCCAGAAATGACCTCATGTTCAGAGTGTAACGATGACAGGCCACATCTATCGGGCTGTCATTCTGGAACAACATGTACGTTTGTTTCGGGGTGCCATGGGTGCTGAATTTCTGTTTATGGATGACAACGCCCATCCTCACCGTGCAAACATTGTAGACGAATGCCTTCAATTGGAGGATATCACCCGTTGGATTGGCCAGTATACTCACCGGACTTGAATCCAATAGAGCATGAGTGGGATATGGTTGGCCGACGAATTGCAGCCCGTCAACCCCCTCCCAACTGTCAACCAGAACTTCGGAGGGCATTGCTTGATGAATGGTGTAATATTTCCCAAGATTAGATTGATAATTTGATGCTCAGGATGCCTAGGCGTTATAAGGCCTGCATTGAATCGTCCGGGAGACATACTCCATATTAACCATCACACCAACCATGTTATACTGTTTTTTGTAAATAGTGTCTTTTTTGAAATTTTCCCAGGGAGTAAAATCGCAATTTTTATTAATTATGTCAAACATATAGCATCTTTTTTGCTCTTTAACTTTTGTTTAATAAATAGACTTTACAAATAAGTCAAATTTGTTTTGTTTCTCTCTTTCTTTGTCTGAACTTCATTATCCTTATTTTATGGGCATGAGTGTATATATATATATATTCTAAATAAAGTTACGTTGTTTCAAAAATTTTATTTCCTAAGAAATATTTCAGTTTGGTTATTTTTGATCAGTTATTTTTGTTATGAAATATTTTTAACGTTAATTTTCTTTTAATCATGGACATTCTAGATATAATTTTTTAAATCAAAAATTTTTATAAAATAAATAATAAAGTTTAATATTTTTGCAGAATAATTAGAAATAGTTTATTATTAAATCTCATAAAATGACTAATTTGCATAATTATTAGTCGAAAGTTATTTATCTCATAAAATTAATAATTAACAATTTTTGAATTCATTCTAAGCCATTTTAAAAGCCGAAATAGTTATTACTGTTTTTTTTTCTTACATAGATTTTCATTTTTTTTTTTTAAATTTTAATAATGATTAATTCCTAATTATTGTGATAGAAATTTGGTTTAATTGCATATAAAGATGTACGACGTTAAATATTAACTAAAGCTATATTTTCTAGTATAAACAATATTTTTATTATGTATTTATTTATTAATCTGGAATATAGATAAGTGCAAGGTATTGATATAAGTTTATATAGGTTGATATTGATTAATCATAAATAATAAAAATATGATAAAATAACATGTAATAATATGAAACAGATTTTAATATAACCTTTTTTTTTTTTTCAGAAAGAAATTATGTCCGGAATATGATATCTGACTTTGCACTTTCGACATCAAATTTTTTTATTTTATTTGAAATTGAAATAAAATGTATATAATAAATGAGTACAATTTTTAAAAGTTATATCATGATTTTTCTAAAGATTTCTGGTAATGAAAGGAAATATAATCATATTATTTTTATAATTGCTTTATTATAAAATAAATTGTTAAAATAATTCAAAATAAATACTAAATCATTGAGATTTATAGTTAAATTAAATGTTCAAATAGTACACAAGAAATGTGTTATTTGAACGTTAAATGTTACAATAATTTAGAAAGTATATAGTACTAGTATACAGTATTATACAGTAATTTAAGAAAGTACTTTTTATATGAATGAGAAAAAAATTAAGTCTGTTTGAACTGTTTTATTACGTAAGATATGTTATCATAATTCACGTTTCAAAATTGATATATAAAGAATAAAAAAAATTTGTATTAGAAACCTGTTAAATAGTTAAAGCCATTTCTTAATAATTTAAAATAATTTTAAAGCCAATTATCTCTGCCAATTTACCACTATTATAAATGATAAACAATAATTGAAATCTTTTCATTATTAAAATTGATTTTTTCCGAAATGTAGTTCATTGCCATTTGCCTTCAGAGCTCAAAAATGAGCAATTGAAAATCCATTAAAGAAAATCCAAAATTATAATTTTAAAAGAATTAAACCACAGTAAATGAGTAGAGATGTTGAGGCAAAAATAGAAATAAGGTTATTTTGAATCACTTTGTATAGTGGAACAGTGATGTTTAAATACCATTTAGAAATCTCTACCCAACTATTATGATCATATTTGCTTCGTTAGTATCGTAAATATTGACAATGAGTGATTTTGAAATTTAAAGTGATGAGGAACACATCTTGATATACATCGAGGACTAATAATTTCATAGAATAAACAGCCATGTACTACTTTTGTGAAAAGAATGGTGCTTATTAATTACCTAACTTTAAACCGTGTCAATAGTAATATATAAAAACTATATTTAAATCCATGCATATGAATTTACATTCAACCATCAATATTAAGCAGATTTGTATACGTTCATTTACTGATTTTATGTCCTTAAAAGACATTGACTTCCAAGTTACTTTTCTAAAAATAGTAATACATTGGGAGTAATTTGGGATTTGGAAGATATCGGGATACATTATCCACTTCAGTCTCTCTCTTAAAAATTATCGTGTAATAGAAATATGGTTGAAGAATTTATTCCATTATCTCTGAAATTTCTAAGACTTTGTTTTAATAAAACTGTATGAATCCCTTTAGATATAATTTAATCGACATAAATACATTTATTTTTATTGAAATTCGAAGGTATTTTAATTAATTAAATAAACATTCTGGAGGAGTGCAATGTTTTTCAAACGCCATTTGAGGCGATGTTTCTTTTTAATTCTTCAATTTCTGTTAACAGATCGGTTGCACACTTTTGAGTTTAACATGGAGGTCCCAAGTTGACACTCATCCTGTAAAATATTAAGGGCACCAGAAAAATAGATCCTTTTAAATTCTTGTATCTGCTCAAAAAGGCGTGGTTCCAAAAGTTTTGACATCTGGGTAGATATGCTTCGTATTACACTGAAGTGACAAAAAGCCCTAGGATACCTCTTAAAATCGTGTCGGCCCTCCTTTCGCCCGGTGAAGTGCAGAACTCGACGTGGCATGGACTCAAAAGTCGTTGGAAGTCTTCTGCAGGAATATTGAGCCATGCTGTCTCGATAGACGTCCATAATTGTGAAAGCGTTGATGGTGCAGGATTTTGGGCACGAACAGACCTGTGTAGATGATGTCCCATAAATGCTCGATGGGATTCATGGGCGATCTAGGTGGCCAAATCATTCGTTGAATTGTCCAGAATGTTCTTCAAACCAATCGCGAACAATTGTGACCTAAAACATCAAACATTGTCATCCATAAAAATTCCATCGTTGTTTGGGTATATCTGCATAGAAGCTGATCTCCAAAAGCTGAACATTTGCATTTCCTGTCAATGTTCGGTCCAGTCTCAAAAATCTTATTCCAAAATTATTGGAAAAACTCCTAACTTAAACAGAACAAGGCTTTATATCAAAAGTTATATGTAATTAGAAATGCTTAGTCCCAAATATTCTTTCAGCTCTTACTAAAAAATCGTTTCTTCCCGGACCTGGAGAGTTTTGTATTTGCCTAAGAATATTGAAAATTCAGTTGGTTGAGAATCGCTGATTTTTTTAGATTTTTTTACTTTAAATCTCTAGATGATTCATCCTTTCAACTTACTCAAGAAACGGCCAAAAATAAAAATACGAATTCATATATGAGTCCTTTTTGGGCATAAATTTCTGCCCTTATACAACGCAAATAAATCAAGAGAAAAAAATCTTTTTTTTTTTGTGTTAACGTCAGGCTTCGATAAATCGTATTCATGCATATAGATAAATGCACGATTTCACTGCTTTGTAATACGCATCCTTTATTTGTATGCGATGTTCATTTGTAATTTCACAATCAACCTTTCATTAAATAAGATTCCGCTCTTCAATTCCAGTTCAGCATTTAGTCAAAACCTCTTCAAAAAAATTTGAAAAAATCAGATTGCTTTAGGCAAATGCACTGTGTTTGCCTGTTTATAAATGAACATACTTATTTGAGAATCTTCAAACTTTCCTTGACTTCCTTTGTGAAGACTAATGACAAAATTTCTAACTTACATTTGCAAAGAAACTGTGCCCAAAAGTTTTCGTAGATAGCGTAGACCGAATTTTTCTTGGTTTAAACCAGTGGACAGACAATACGGCTCATTAGTAAAAATATTTAGCTATTTCAAACATCTTAATGAAGTTTTGTTCCACCAAAGTTCAATCTGTTCTCAAACGGTACCAAAGTTCATCTCATTCAAAATAGGTCGTTTGTGTGCCTGTAGTGTTTTACCTTATCGCGGTATTCTTCTATTCAAAATTTGTTTGCAGGAGTTAATTATGAGAACCATTCAAGATATTGGTCCCAAAACTCAGCTAAACAGAACAGGATTATTTTTTAAAAGCAATGTAATTTTGTATTTTTAGTATCTTGGGAACATAACTGAGCATTTACTAAAAAGAAATTATTTGCGAGAGTTTTTATTTGAAATTTTTGAAAATTCAGTTGGTTGTGAAATAAAAGATTTTCGGTTTTTTTTTAAATCTTTAATGTAGGCAAATTTACTAAAGAAACGGACAAAAAATAAAAATACGAATTCCATTATTTTTTTCAAAATAATGAAAAAGCATTAAATAATAATAAGCATTGAAAAAAATCGGACTTTTTTTGCGTTAACAGCTTTCATGGCCATACATAAAACGTATTCATGCATAAAAGAAATGCATGATTTTACTGCTTTTTAATACGCATCCTTTATTTGTATGCAAGGCCTCAGTTCTAATTACTCAATCAACCATTCATTAAATATTAGATCCATTCTTCAATTCGAGTTCTGCATTTATTCCAATTTTTGATTCATAGAAAAAAATATAGATTGCTTTATGCAAATGCCCTGAGTGTTTGCCTTTGTCCTTTTGTAAATGAACATACTTATTTGAGAATCTTCAAACTTTCTCTTCGTTTTCTTTGTGAAGACTAATGACAAAATCCTCGAACTTAAGTTGGAAGGAACCTGTGCCCTGTTTTCGTAGATAGTCATACCGAATTTTTCTTGGTTTAATCTAGTTAATTACAGACAATTACGGCTCATTAAATTTGGCTATTTACTCACTTAATGAAGTTCTGTTCCGCCGCAATTGTTCTCAAACGTTTTATCCTCTCACAATAGGTCGTTTGTGCGCCTGTAGTGTTCTTTTACCTTCTGGCGTATTCTTCGTTCTAGAAATATAATCGTTGCAGGAGCTAATTTAATGAGAACTATCAGTTACGCCTGCTAAATACTCGGAGTCAGCTAATAACAGGATTATTTTTCGAAAGCAATAATTTTTGTATTTTGAGTATCTTGGGAAATAACTGAGCTGGTTACTGAAAAAAAAATGATGTGCATTTATTTGAAATCGTGTAATGCAATAAAAGAAATTTTCATTAGTATTTTAAATACAATTATCCTGAAGGCAAACTTAACATGTAGGTAAACTCGTTTACATTATTTTTTTTCAACTATATGAAAAGCAGCTGTACAGTAATAAAAGAAAAATTTTATCTTTTAAATTAGAATAATACTGAATTGAATAAAAGACTGTCTTATAAAAATGTTGATTTAAATTTTTTTCTATTCCAGTAGTTCTGAAAGTGTCTACTGTTCTATTCTATAGTTTTATAAAATGCAAAAACGCAAATAAAAAATAATTTGCGAAATTTTGCAATGTACATTAGTTTAATTTTTATATTCCGTTGTACATTTATTTTTGAGAATAATGCTTCTAAATAAACGTATAAAATTAACATTGTCCGTAAATCATGGACATTAAATTAGTAACTCAGTGAAGGGCCATACATAAATCCCATTCTGTAATAAAGATAAATGTACGATTTTACTGCTTTTTAATGCGAATTATTTTATGTGAATGCTTGTCTTCATTTCTAATTACACAATCAACCATTCATTAAATGTTAGATCCATTCTTCAATTCGAGTTCTGCATTTAGTCCAATTTGATTCGTAGAAAAAACTTGAATTGCTTTATGCAAATGACTGTGTGTTTGCCTTTTATAAATGAACATACTTATTTGAGAATCCTCAAACTTTCTCTTCGTTTCCTTTGTGAAGAATAATGACAAAATCCTCGAACTTAAGTTGCACAGAAACTGCGCCCCTGTTTCGTAGATAGCCATACCGAAATTTTTCTGGTTTAATTCTAGTTAATTACAGACAATTAGGCTCATTAGAGTTGGCTATTTACTCTTAATGAAGTTCTGTTCCGCCGCAATTGTTCTCAAACGTTTTATCCTCTCACAATAGGTCGTTTGTGCGCCTGTAGTGTTCTTTACCTTCGCGGTATTCTTCGTTATAGAATATAATCGCTACAGGAGCTAATTTAATGAGAACTATCGAGTTACGCCTGCTAAATACTCGGAGTCAGCTAATAACGGGATTATTTTTCAGAAAGCAATAATTTTGCATTTTGAGTATCTTGGGGACATAACTGAACTGGTTACTGAAAAATAATTTGTGCGTGCCTTTGGTTTGAAATCATGTAATGCAATAAAAGAAATTTTCATCAATATTTTAAATACAATTATCACTGTAGAGCAAACTTAACACGTAGGTAAACTCGTTTATTTTATTTTTTTTTTTTTCAAATATAAGTCAGAAATAAAAGAACAATTTTGTATTATAATAAATATTGAATTGAATAAAAGACTGTCTTATAAAATATTGAATTTTTTTCTATTCCAGTCGTTCCCAAAGTTTCTACTGCTCTATTCTATAATTTTTATAAAAAGGAAAAAACAATAAACAAATAATTTGCATAATTTGCAATGTACATAAGTTTAATTTTTATATTCCGTGTACATTTAATTTAGAATAATACATAAATAAAGATATAAAATAAACATTAAATCATGGACATTAAATATGAAAGTCAGTGACTGTCCATACATAAAAATCCCATTCTACAATAAAGATAAATGTATGATTTTACTTTTTTTAATGCACATCCTTTTATTTGTATGCGAGGCTTCGTTTCTAATTACACAATCAACCTAAATTAAATGTTGAGCCATTCTTCAATTGAGTTCAGCATTTAGTCCAATTTGATTCATTTAAAAAATGAATTGCTTTATGCAAATGCCCGTGTGTTGCCTTTTTATAAATCCAACATGCTTATTTGAGAATCCTCAAACTTTCTCTTCGTTTCTTTGTGAAGAATAATGACAAAATCCTCTCGAACTTAAGTTGCAAAGAAACTGCGCCCTGTTTTCGTAGATAGCCATACCGAATTTTTCTTGGTTTAATCTAGTTAATTACAGATTATTACGGCTCATTAGATTTGGCTATTTACTCTTAATGAGATCCCTGTTCCGCCGCAATTGTTCTCAAAAAAGTTTTATCCTCTCACAATAGGCCGTTTGTGCGTTTCAGGGCTGTAGTGTTCTTTACCTTCTATGGTATTTTTTCATTCAAGGAAATAATAATCGCTACAGGAGCTAATTTAATGAGAACTATCAGTTTACGCCTTCTAAATATTCGGAGTCAGCTAATCAACAGGATTATTTTTCAAAAGCAATAATTTTGTATTTTGGTATCTTAGGGACATAATTGAGCTTATTACTGAAAAAAAGAAATTGTGTGATTTAATTTGAAATCGTGTAATACAATAAAAGAAATTTTCATTGGTGTTTTTAAATAAAATTATGTAG
>BPLR01006466.1:0-59428 GCA_021605095.1 Caerostris extrusa
TGTTTGAAAAATTTATTGTATTTCAGTAACTGTCGTGGCGCCATCTGTTATACAATCTTGAAACCGCTTCTGTAATATTTTTTGGTAGATTTATTTGCTTTGTTCTGCAACACGTATGATTATGTTACTATAATCACCTGTATAACATTGTATGTGTACCTCTATTATTTGTAATAATGTTTTATTTATTTTTTTTTTATTTATTTATTTATTATTATTATTATTATTATTTATTTATTTGCATCGTGCAACGGCCTAACATCGTGCCTAATTATACCAACAGCTTTTGCTTTTTTTCGGTCTCCTGCTTTAATTGTTCTCATAGTACTACTATGTTTTTCTAAATTTCTTTTATATTCTCAATTATGTTCCCAATTCTCTAATTCAAGCAACCTCAATTTTTTGTGCTAATTTGTAATTAATTTAAGATGTGGTGGTGGTTCCTAAAACCACATTGGAATTCCGTAACTGGTACGCCTGTTGCCCTTGATATCATTAAACTATTGCGTAATTTTAATCAAATTTTCGCAGCTTAATATTTAACAGGATGTTTATAATTTATTGAAAATTTTTTAATATATATGTATTTAACAAATAAATATATTTTCTTATGTCGTAAAGTTAGTTCTTCCCATGATATTTTTTGCAGAGATATTTGCGGTCATTGTCCAAGCTGAATTGTAAATTATAACATTAGTTTAAATAATTTAAATATTAACTAATGAAAAAGATAAAATGGTCTTGTGTTGCCTCATGGGTAAATAGCTCCAAGTGCATGGTCAAAAAAAAAAAAAAAAAAATCTAAGTGTAAGCCAACTTCCGATAATATAACATCCTGTCTGCGTAGGATGAGCTGGTTGTAGGGAAAAAGAAATGTAACATCGGCAGAGTGCGTTTGGTTTTCGAATAAAGGAGTTGTGTTTTTACAGTCCACTATTGTGTTATGTGTAAAATTCTTAGACAATAACACCTTGTTTAGGTGGAAACCAGCAAGCATGAATTTTAAAATTATTAAAATTCCTATAAAGTAAACAACTAAATACAGATTATTTACTTATCTGTTTTAAAAATCAGCAAACTTTATTTATGCTAGACATAATTTAAAAACAATAAAAAATAAAATGAAATGAAACATCACACATAGAAAAACATCATTAATTCTACAAATGAGCACAGACTTTATGCAAAATAATACATAAAAATCCCAATCACCAATAGGGAAGGATACATGAACATAAAGTAGGAACTGTTTAGCAATATCTTAATGTATTTGAGAAATATTCAACAAATTTATAATTAAGAAAATAGGTGAAATGAAATTGAGAAAAAAATTTTAAAAGGAAAACTTTAAAAATGCCATAATATTCACCTCTTATATTATATTATTTTTTGCAAAGAAAAAAATATGCGCATAAACTGAAATTGCATTACTTTAAAAGTGAGAAATATTTACAATAATGAAAATAATATTTATTTACATTGCAATTTTTCAGATTTAAGATATTTTTCGTCCTAAATGCATCATGACTCTTAAATTTTTAACAAAATGTAAGATTCAATGTGTTATTTTATTACATAGTTTATATTTTCAATCTCATTAAAGGCTAAACTGAAGATTAAAACTTCAAATTTTTTTAATATTTGCAAAACATATTTATTAATATAAATTAAAATTAAATTATTATATAAATTAATTTGACATCTGAGATAATATATATAGAATTTTAGAACTATATATTCGAATATTATCCACTGAATGTGTTTTAATTATATTGATATAAAATTCTGCTGAATTGCATAATTATACTCAAAATTAAAACAGCTAATTAGTTACGTAGTTATATCTGTTTTAAAACTAATAGTAAATTACTTCAATGTCAATTTTTAGTCTATCTGTATCCTCTTAATTTTAAAAATAAATAAATGCAGATCATCTTTTCGCTTTTCAAATCTTCACCGAAAAATTATCTATTCATGTTATTGGAAAACTAAAGATATTTATCAAATTACTAACGATTATAACGATTATTGAATTTTCAATTTAACGATTATCGAATTATTAATTTAACGATTATCGAATTATCGATTATTGAATTTTCAATTTAACGATTATCGAATTATTAATTTAACGATTATCGATTATCAAATTATCGAATTTATCTATTTTCTAATGAGATTTAAATTGCACAATTTTTAATTTCCTATTTTTATCTTTCTTTATTTATAGGAAATATATTTTTGTTCTGTTATTTTCCATTATACATTACAACTGAGAATTGTTTTGCCATTAAGATACTTGATTTTTACAACAACAATAAAAAAAGTTACATAATAACAGTTCAGGTTAATACATAATCATACTTCATTACAATTGTTAAGTTAAATATCTAGATTCCCAAAACCAATAATCATGAAAAGACAACATTTACTGAAACACAAAAAGCGTACGCGTTTCTTATATTACAAATTGGACAATGCTTTTCTCTTAAATATTTTCTTTAGTGTTTAAAAATATTGCATGGGCCAGCCATTAGAGAAAAAAAAAGTCACAAAAAACATCTAAAATATCACAACTACTTTCAATGAGCAAGTTTTTTCAGATTTTCTTCTTGAATGGCTAACTTCAGCCAAGGTGTGGTGTCGTACTCCTTCAATTCTCCATCGAATTCAACAGGTATGAGGTTCTTGGGAAAATAATTCCCCAGACTTTCATAGTTGTCATGGAAAATAATCTGCAAGAAAGTATATGTATATAGAGATCATATATACTACAATCCGTTATTATGTTAGAATACATAATTATACAGTTATTATGTTAGAATATATAATATTAAATTTGTCTTTTGAATATACATAAGGAATTAAATCAATCATTTATATTTTATCGTGTTAAATTATATACCCATATAATGATATATGATACCCATATCAGGATATGTATGATTGCAATACAGAATGTTACGATTTCAAATCAGTATTTGCATGATTTTAAATCAGTAAATCAGTATATGTATGATTTGAAATCAGTAAATCAGTATATGTATGATTTCAAATCAGTAAATCAGTATATGTATGATTTTAAATCAGTATATGTATGATTTTAATTTAAAAATATGTGTGATTTCAAATCAATCTATTATAATTTCAAATCAATCTATTATAATTTCAAATCAATATATGTATGATTTTAAATCAGGTGATTTTAATTCTGAATATGTGGAATAGGAAATCACCATGTATGTTTCGTTGCATGTATTCAGAGAAATAAGTTTTATGAAACCACAGACAGCACATTGCTAATCAGAGAAAACGAGAAAACTCAATGAAGGATGAACACCAGTGAACTACATAACACTCAGAAGTAGGACCAAGTGCAGGGCCGAATTTTCCTATAGGCTAACTAGGCTTCAACCTAGGACCTCAAGATCAAGAGGGGCCTACATTCAAATTGTTACCAAAATTTATTCTAAAAACAGTAAACACTAAAACACTGAATCGGAAATAAGGAGAAATTCTACACATAATAATTCATACTTAAATTTTAAAGGCGAATTATTATGAAATAAATTTATCTGAATTGAATTTTCTTTTTAATCTTCAATGTATTGAATATATTTAATTTAATTTGATGGAAAATAGGATAATTTTTAATGCATATTTTATTTTCGTGGGCAAAGATTTTTATCATTTTAATTTTGTTTCTTTTGTAAATGTTGTGTGTTATGTTTGATGAGTTATTGTTACAAGTACTATATAGGGTGTGAGAACAAGTATTCTCGACTTTTTTTTTTTTTTTTTAGTGCCACATTTTTTATAAAGATTAGTACCCATCACAACATGTTTCATTTAACATATTGATATATATCATAGTAATGATGCATTTTATTATCTCTCATGTAATTTACATTAAAAATGGGAGGTGAAAGGGCCTCATAAGTGGAATAGCCTAGGGCCTCTTTTCATCTAAATCCGACCCTGACCAAGTGTCTTTGTCTTCATACTTAGAACTTCTTCAAAATTGAAACACCTAGCTTCGTTTATTTGCAAACGTGAAATACAATTTTACTTATCTGTAATGAACTGTTACAATTACAATCAATATTTCGCAAGTTACATACTTACGAAATTGTAAAATTAATCTACTTCCACCATGTTTAGTGGAATTTTTTACTGCTGAAAAATATATTTGCTATCTATCTTTCTTTAAAAAAATCAATTCAGCGTACCCTCTTTCTTAATTTCTGAGAGAGAAAAGGTTTCACAATGGCCCATCCTATTTGAAATGTCATAGACATGTTCATTATGTGAATCTCCTTAAATCTTCCCGGAAAGCATTCCTTTGAAAAAGAAGAAAAAAAATGATTAAAATCTTTTTTTAATGAAAATTAATTGATTCAATAACTAAGTCATTTTATATAACATCAAATATACAATCATTATTATCAATCTCATTCAATTGAAAATTTATTGTAGACATAATTAGATATTGTTTAGACCCCACTTCAGAAACTAAATTAAAATTAATAAATTATATTAAGTATTTATTCATTTCACATACCAGTGGTGTACAAGTGAATATTAAAAATAAATATTTATATCTATTTGCCACCTTTTATTTTTATAAATATGAAATTAAATATCCTATTAATTGGAGAGTATTAGTGATAACTAATATTTAAATTACAAAAAAAAAAATTATTACACATTTGGATAAAGAAATTGGTTAAGCACAGAGATACTACTTTAAAGAGACTTGAAATTTAAATTACTTTTGGAGATTTTTAGAAGCAGTTTATAACTGTAACTGAACATATAGGAAAAAATACTAAAATATATAAACTTGAAAATGAAGTTTCGATGAAAGATTGTATCATAAAAATTAAGCTATAATTACTTATTTATTGTTATTTTGATTTTAATCTGGAATAAAAAAATATTTCTATTTTGAATATAAAGGAATAATATAAATATAAAGAATGATCTGTATTTTGATTGTGAAATGTTTTTCGAAAATTTGTTTTTTAGAACTTTTAATTCTTTAAAAACAACATAAATATTTATAAATTTGGTGCAAATATATAAGAAGTGTTGCAAATATATTTTACAGTAGACATGTTGTTGTGCACATACAGTATATTAGTGTTGTTTTACAGTAGATATGTTGTTGTGTACAGTATAGTAGTGTTGTTTACAGTATATTGTTTTTAATATATTGCTTATGTATATTTTCTGTTTGCAATATTTAATATCATTTTGTTTATATATTATTAATATAGTTTAAATAATATTGTTTTTAAAAAAAAATACATAAATATTTACAAATTTGGTACAAATATATAAGAAGCGTTTGTTGATTACTGAAACAAACATTGATAATTATCAATGATGTTTCATTGATGATCTATCATTGAAATCTTTAAAACTTACATCATTGAATTAGCAATCCATAGTTATGTCAATCGCCAAGTTCGATTATAAAGAACAAATACAGGATGGCTAATTTACCGACTACCTAACTTAATATGAATTGTGGATTTTACCAATCACTTAAATGTCACTGACCACTACTGGTATGAAAAATTATTAAACCGAGTTACCACAGTTTTGTATGGTTAATTTATTTATCAACCAAGTGGGTCATAGAAACAATGTCTCCTTGGGAATCGGTAAATAATCAGAGGGCTCGAGAGGTATTATAAGAAACCACCAATCAGTCCCACAGTCAGCCCAGGATAGTCACCAAACCGTTTCTTCAATATTCTGCTTTAGTACATACCAGACACTACAACCATGAGACAGAGACACTATGTCAGCTGTAAAAACGAAAAGTCACATGCGGTTAAAAGTTAGCGCGTGTTAGCTATAAGGACATAGAAAATGACGTTTCACATAACACAAATCTGAAAGAAAGCAAAAACATTTTTTAAAAAAAAAAAAAAAAATTACAGTAATCTCTCCATTAATACATATTCCATGAAAATAACGTATGAATAGAACTATGAAAATTTATGTAAAATAAAGATCCGTACTACTATAAAGATATGTGGTACTTCTAACTGTAGTAAAAAAAGTTTTAAATAGAGGCTTTTTAAATTTATATTGACTACAAAAACTATACATTTTCAAATAATTACATTTTATTTCTACAGTTTAAAGTTACTTATTCAAAATCTCTCTCACTAGATGATTTTTCTAATGTTAAACCTAATGTTGCTACGGTCATTATTATTGTGTACAAATGGCATCTTCGCAGTCTGTTGCCTTAACGGAATATCATTCGGATATCATCATATCGCGTATGTGTTTCTTTTCAGAAAAGCACGAGTCAATTCTTGCAAAAATTGTTTTTAATTTTGGAACTAAGCGCTTATCCTAGGCTACATCGCATTATTCTAAGACAAACACAGTTCCTTTGTGATGTGTGACAACAGTCATTCTATCGTGATTTCATGTTGTTTGGGAGACACTGAAATCGATGTTCTTGAATATATACAAATGATTGGTGAAAAACTTGAGTGTTATTTATTGTTTATGGCATTTTGCAATTTACTTTCCGTTAATTTTTTTTTTTTTTTCAAATTGAGTAAAACGTTTTAGAGATAGAAGCCCCGTTGTATCTATCGTAGTAAAAAAAAAAAAAAAAAAAACTTATCATCACATTATTAATTTTCATATGTTTTTTTACTAATTTACTAATTTTAATAATTTTTTAGACAATGTAGCATTTGACTTATATATTTAACTGAATAATGATGGAAACGAAAGGACACGTGGACAACAAAGGAACGTGGACACATTCGTGAATGAATATTTGAATATACGAAAATACGACGCCTTCATATGTGTCTTTTTAAGTGAATCTTTTTGTGTAAATTTATTTTATTTATTTATTTATATGGACATTTTTATAAAAAGTATCTTTTACATAAAAGAAATTCGATTATATGATAACTTTCAGAGAATTTTAAAATACAGAATATTATTAACTGATAAATTTCAAACTTTTAGTTCAACTTAAAAAAAAAAAAAAAAAACAGAACAGTTTTTAAATAAAAAATGTTAAATACAAGATTTAATATACACAGTCCAGTCACATTAATGTGACCACCTGTCAAAAGCCAGAATATACACTCTTATATATTCTGGCTTTAAGTGGAGTGTGGAAATGTGGTATTAAGTAGTATTTTTTTAAGTGGAATTCTTTATATACACTACACTGCAATTTGCTGCCACCTGCCTTTTGTGACTGGTTATTTCACGTTGACGTCGAAAGTAGGTGGTGATCACATTAATGTGACTGGATTGTGTAAAAATATGTTATCTTTTTATTTTACTTTTTATTAGTTCCCCCAAAACTATAAATGTTAAATGCACATCATATTTACATAAATGCATAAAATAGTTAATCTGTTACAATTATTCACCTGAGTACCGTTGTACAACAAGCACAGATTTTTAGGCGAGGCAAAACGTATGTGTGCCAGACCGGAGCTGTTGACATCAAAGATAACTTTGTAGCCATTGATTTGCGTCAGAGGGTCACAGATGGAATGATAGAAAAACAAGATGACGGCTCTACTTATGTCTTGAATATCGTACTTTCTCGTATTCCAATTATCTGCAATTTTACAAAAGTTCACATTTAATAAATACGGTGAGTTTAAAAGTTATAAAATACATTTATGCTAAAAAAAACTACAAAATTTTACATCACGTTGCAAAATATGAATGCAAACGTTAAGTTTTGCATTATAACTTAGACGTTCTGGAAATTTTAAATTAATATTTATGCAGAATTAGATATTTTATGTATAAATTTATAAATAAAGTGTAATCTTTCATTATTCTTTCATTAATCTTTCATTATCTTTATTGAAATTTTTATTCTGCTCAAAAATAATTTGCTGTTATTTTTTGCTATTATTTAGTTAATTAATTTAAAAAGTCAATAGCTAATTAATTCCTCATTGAATATTTTCAAAAATTTAAATAAAAAAAAAAATTGCAATCGATTTTATTTATATAATATCATATATTTCAATGTAGAAATTATTTCAGAAAATAAAATTAGAAAATCTATTTTAAAATGGTTTTTAATTTGCTCAAAAAATGGTGCCATAAACTATATTTTAATGTAAACCTAATATCGCATGCTTTATCATTAAGGAAAATTTTTAATTTATAGACAAGGGTGCAAAAATATCAATTAAAAAGAAAACTATTTGATTTATTTATATGATTTATTTATATACTAAAAAACTTTTAAAAGTAATAACGAAATAATTCTCAATTGAATATTTTCAAAGATTTAAATAAAAACAAACTTCAATTGATTTTATTATATATCACATATTACAATAGAAATTTCAAGAACAAATCGTTAGAAAATCTATTTTAAAATAGTTTGAAATTTACTCAAAAGATGGCGCCACAATCATATTACTTAATATCTGATTCATTATCATTAGAAAAGTTTTAATTTTTACAAGAGTACATTAATATCAATTCATAAAAATAAATATTCTGATTTATTTATATATAAATGGAAGATAATTTTTAATTTTCATAGAATGAATGAAATGTAATTTCAATTTATTTTTAAAGCGATATACTTACTCAAGCTAACAACTAAAATGACACAGCCATCCGGGCATCTGTAAGGGATAAATCCGAAAACTTTGTCTGCGATGAGATTTGAAAAAACTTCGTAATCCATTCCAGTAAATATGTTCTGATTTTTTTCTTTGAAACCCATGTGTTTTTTTAGTAGCCCAAATGCTCTTGGAATGTGGAACTTTCTGGCTCGGAGGAACTTAATTAGAAAATCGTCTGTGATTCGACATTTTAGATTTGCATCATCTAAACGTAGGGGAAAAAAAGGGATTTAGTCACAGCTGTTTTGTCATTAGCATAACAGACCTTAATTTTTCAAAACATGGTCGGTATTTTTCAATAGTATTTTTATTGTCACTTTGAAAAACAGTAATAAAATATCATTTTGAGTTTTTATATCATCCTTTTGTCACTGTGACAAAATGATAAAATATAGAATTTTACAGTATTTACAGTGTCATACAAATTTAGAGTTACAAATATTTTATTGCACTGATTTCTTTGCAAGTTTTTTATCGTGACTGTGACAAATTGAGTGTAACAAAATATCACTGTGATTTTTTGTCAGGTGAACAAAAATCACAGTCTGAGTCTCCTGTTTTATTGAGATTAGATTACATGTCATTCTTAATTATTTATTTAATAAATTTTTCTTAAGGTGAAAAGTTCGGTTATCAAACAGAATTTTTCATTTATGTAAGTATATAATAATAAAAAATAAATAAATAACAATATCTATGTTTCTTATTTGATTTATTAAATTATTTATGTTAAAATTTTTTTATTTATTATAAATTAATTTTACAAGCTATAGATGAAAAAAAAAAATTTGAGCAAATCGAAGGGTAAACAGTCGTTTTGTTTATAATAACAGTAAAATTAAATAAAAAATATTTAAGATCAATAAAATTGAGTTATTTATTTAGTAAGGGCCAAAAGATTTGATATCTAAATAAGAATAAAAATTATTCATATTTTTCAAATTAAAAAAACACATATAAATTCATAAAAAAAAATTCTTTTATTAAAATATTATTTCTTATTAAAAATCATTCATTTTTTTGTGAAGAAAGTGAGAAATAAATGAAATTTTAGTTTTAAAATGTTGCATTAATTTAAAATTTAATTGGTTTATGAATTTAAGTTCTAAATTGATTTAATTTTTTAATAACTAGCAAAATAATTATTCATATTCTTTTTTGATAATATTTTCTTATTTTTATTTTATTGATATTTCATAAAGATTTGATAAATATTGATAGTAATAAATTAAATAAAGAATTTATTTATTACGTTTTGATAAATAGTTTTGATATTAACTGATAAATATTGATTTCATTTTTCTTAAAAATTTTATTTATTTTTATAAATATTGATATTTATGATAAAAAATTGTTCTACGCACAAACATGTATTAGCTTAAATGAGCTTGTACATTTTAATGTTTGCAACTGTTTGTAATTTATTTTTTTTTTGACATAACGATAAAAGTTTGTTAATTATATTTTTTTTTTTTTTACATATTTTTCTTAATTTGTATATCAAAAGAAATTCTATTTATTCCAGGGATACATTTTTTGTGAAATTAAAAAGATTGCTTTATATTTAACAATTTTTACCTTTTAAAAATCAGATAAATTTTGTTATACGCGAGTGCAATTTTCAAAAAACTTCCTTTTGTGTCACTCATTGACATTCAAACGAGAATGATAAGATAGACCTATAGCAAATCAGTTTCGTGATCCGCAGATAGAAGCTTACATTTTAAAACTTTTATTAATTAATAGTTATTTATAGTTCTTCCATTTACATAGTTTCTTAAAATTAAAATGATGGAAAAAAAATAAATAAATATAAAAATAAAAATCATTACACTGCAAAATTTTCCGTGATGTTGAAAATTTTAATATAAAAAAAAAAATGAAATTATTAATTTTATTAACACTAAAACTTTTTAATTAATTACTTTTAAAAGTTAATTTAAAACTCAATACATATAAAAAATATATTAAAAAATTTTTTTTAAAATTATCTTTAAATTAACTGTAAATGTTAAAATCTTTTAAATATAGAACAATTTTGCTTTTAAGATTCTTTGCCCAATCTGAAAAATTTTTAAAAGATAGCTTCTAATTTACTAAATAGATGGCGCCATGAGATATAAACCAAAATTGTTAAAATGTAAAGTTAAAAATATTTAATAAAATAAGAGAAAAAAAAAAAAAAAATGATAAAATTTAAATAAATAATTTAAAATTATAAATTCATAAATATAAAATAAAAAAATTAATAGTTAGATTAATTATTGATAAAAGTGAATAAATAATTGCTTACCGAGAACTAATTGTCTTAATTCTTCAATGGAAGATTCCCTGTTTTCATCTGTTTCGAAAAGCTCTTTAGTCGCTTTTATAGCGAATTCGGGAGGTATGGTATAAGCGTAGAGGGGTACAAACCATTTTCAGGAATAATCATGGCTGCTGTTGATTTAGGAAGAAACTAATTTCCTACGGAAACACAAAAAAAAAAAAAGAAATTACAATAAGTAATATTTGTGATGCTGTAAAATTTACTATCCATTAAAATTTAGAGATATAAATTTTTTTAAAAAAAAACAACTCTTTTGTAAATTTTATTAATTCTTTAAACGATTTTATTGATTAGGAACGCATCTGTTTTTGTCTTGATATTGTTTATTGAATTGTAAAAAATTATTTTTTACAATTAAATATATAAGTATGTATGTATACAAAACATATACGTATTCGTATGCAAGCAATAATAATAATAAATAATTAATAAATAAAAATACAAATTATTATACTGCAAAATTTGCTTGGATGTGGAAAATTTAAATATAATAAAAAAAATGCAATTATTAATTTTATTAACACTAAAACTTTTTAATTAATTATTTCAAAATGTTATTTAAAACTAATAGCTCAATATATATAAAAAATTTAAATAAATTTTATTTATAAAACTGTCTTTAAATTAAGTGTACATTTTAAAATCTCTTAAATATAGAACCATTTTGCTGCTTTAAAACTGATGATGATAATATAAGTTTTCCAATCTGGAAAAAATTACCTTAAGATAGCTTCTAATTAACCCAAGAGATGGCGCCATGAGATACAAATCAATAATTATATACTTTCGAGTAAAAAATTAATTTGCAATCATTGTTTTATATAACGATTGTTCCAAACCCCTTTTTTTTTATCAATGGTTTACTACTTTGCCAGGTTTCATAATTTTATATTATTTTTTTTAAATATTAGAGCTAATTATATTCGTCATATACTGAAATTTCAATAACATTCGACAGATTATGCAGTATAATAATTTAAATTTATTTATTATTATTATTGTTGTTGCTTATATACGTATACATATACATTTTGTATACATAAATAAACAGAAAAAGAAGCGATTCATTAATTACATTACGGTTATTTTACGCAATGAAAAAAATCACAAAATCAAAAAAATTAAAATTCACGGTAATACCATAACGTGTTGTTGTTGTTTTCGACGACAACGTTAATTCTTTGGGTTTTTTGGCAGGTTATTGGTTTCTATATCGACAGTGGCAATTTAGCGTCACCCAGGATAATCCTGAGACTGCTGTATTGCAATCATATTTCTGTTGTTTCTTAGTTGTTGGTAGACATCTAGATTAAGCCGTCGAACTCGTATGGACGCATGGTTGAAGGAAATGGGCTAGCTTCTATTGTGATGGAGCACCTGTAGGTTGAAGTCTGATTTGGCTCCGTGACACTCTAAAGTCATATGACACCGGGACCTACGGCTTAAAGTCTGTTCTGAACTACTACAAGCATCTATGACATCTCCAGGATTCGAACCCTTTGGCACCGAGCGCCAGAGAGCTATACACTCTCCCATTCATGCCACATATTTCTTCGTCACAAATATTAGGCATCAGGGAGATTCACACACCTCTTCGAACTTTCAAAATATATATATAAAAAGAAGAGAATGGACGTCTTGGATGCCTTAAAGCAAGCGCTGCACAGACGTTATTCACTTTGCATTCTGGAAGAGCCACGGGTAACAATCAACACTCTACGACCCTACCTAGACAGGGACATCGATTTAAAGTGGATTCTGAACCACTACACTCATCCATAGCACCGCCGGGACTATGTATTTTCCGGCCCCAAATATATATATTCCGACCTGCAGATTTATAATTTTTATCTCAGGCAAAGAAAAAAAAGTTTTTGATTTGGCATTGCGTGTTAAGTTTCGAACATGGAGACCTAACATACTATCAATCAGCCAGCTCTGTTCATTTATAACGTCTCAGGTTCAAGACCACTGTGGCGTTTATTGCTGTGACTGTTTTCAAAAAGGTGGAAATTCAAGGAAACTAAGGTTACGATGACGATGGCAAAGGGAAAAACAACAACAAAAAGACACATTTCAAATAGTTAATCGAAAGTAACTACAAAATTATTATTAATGAAAATCACTATTTTCGTATTTATATCGTATTTTTTACCATCAAAATATTTGTAATATGTGTAAAATAAACAATAATTAAATAAAAATATTATTGCTCAACAATGATAACAACAATAGTGACTTAACCGTTCGAAGTGTTCACAATATTGCTTAGAAACAAGTAATATAAAAAAAAAAAAAAATGTAAATCAATTTCCTACTCTTTTTTCACTCTATTGCAGAAGTTCTTTATAAATAATTTTCATTTTTTTTAAGTTTATCTGTCGCCATATATTGGTAGATATATGCAGCTTAAATCTAAAAAAACCTAAAATTAATTAATTAAATTTAATTACTGAATTAATATTTGAAAAAATTGTATTAACATCCAGTGTCATCCACTACAAGAAAAAAAAAAATGTATTTGAACTTGAGTGGATGAATAAAAGATATTTTAAGAACGATTGAAAATTTGAACAAGATATACATAGGGAAAGTGTGAGCTAATAGAAGGAATTGAAAAAAAGAAAGAAAAGAAAATCATTAAAAGTACTTATGAAACTTATTTTAAATGTATCTTATGAAAATTTAAATTTAAATTATTTTTATGAAAGTTATATATGAATTCAAAACTTGATAAATGTACAAATGAGAAACATTGAATCTTATATTTGATAATAGAAAAAGAAAGGAAGGAATTTGTTTTAAAACATGAGATTACCTGAAAGTTATTACAATTGAATTTGCTCAATCAATGCACATAAAATATTTTTTGTTACAAAAGTAAGAAAAAAAAAATTAATTATTTTCTAAAATAGAAATATATTGTCGTTATTTGATAGTTTTAAATTAACAATAATCAATCAATTAATCACAGTAACTTATTATCATTAATTAATTATCATGTTTATATATTTTAGGCATTAATCATTTAGTTCTTATTAATTAAGAGGTTTTTATTTGAACAACAGGATATCTTTCCAAGGTATTAAGAAAGCCTATACGGATAGGTTAAGGTTAGGTCAAACAGGTTAAGGACATTCGCGGTATAAATAAAGTTTTCACAATGCTGTTGAAATGAAAGAAGTTATTTTTTGCCACTTTCACATTTCGTGGAATTGCCATATTTGCTTTAAAGAGATTAACGTAATTCTATTAATTGCATCTGATACCTTCAAAAGTTCATGGTGAATCGCGCAATAATAGAAATCTTGAACTAGATTAATCTTGATGTAACAATATCACTTTTTATAACTATCTTCTTCTTCTTTATGTGGTTTATGTTTAAGTTCATCAGATAACACAGTCATAATTTGTCCTTCAAAATCATTTAATAGTTGCTATCATGAATAATTTATGTGACAAGCAATCGTATACGCATTCTAATTTCAAATTATTGGAATAAATTTAAATATCGATTATAAATCAGTTATATAAATGGCATACAGAAATACTTAAAATATTTACGCTAATAATTTGGTAAAGCTTAAACGATTATTGTATTAAAAACATTCTAATTTTTAAAATTTAAATATTTTGAGATTAATATTGATGATTTTCTAAAATTCATAACATATTAACAAAATTGTAAACAACGACAATGAATGCCATATACCATTAAATATTATTTGGAAATAATATTATTTATTATTATTTATTATATGCTTTATTTGGGAATAATAATATTTATAATATGTTTTATTGTGAAATAATATTATTTATTATATGCTTTATTGTTAAATAATATTATTTATTATATGCTTTATTGGTAAATAATATTATATGCTTTATTTGGGAATAATAATATTTATAATATGTTTTATTTGAAATAATATTATTTATTATATGCTTTATTGTTAAATAATATTATTTATTATATGCTTTATTTGGCATATATATTGGCATTTACATAATTGACTTCCAAATTATTTAAAATATTACGCTAATAATTCGTTAAAATTTAAAATTAACGATTATTCTATTGTATTGAAAACATTTTTTATTTTAAGATTTAAAAATTTTGAGATTAATATTGGTGATTTTCTGAAATCAATAACATACTAAACAAAATTGTTAACAGCAACAATAAATGCTACATGCCGTTAAATAATATTTGGAAATAATATTATTTATAACATTCTTTATTGGAAAATAATATTATTTATTATATGCTTTATTGGGGAAATATTATTTATTACATGCTTTATTGGGGAATAATATTATTTATTATATACTTTACTAGGAAATAATATTATTTATTACATCTTTATTGGGGAATAATATAATTTATTATATGTTTTATTTGGCATACATATTGGCATTTACATAATGGCTTCCAAATTACTTAAAATATTAAGCTAATAATTCGTTAAAATTTAAAATAAACGATTATTCTATTAAATTAAAAACAGTTTTAATTTTAAAATTTTAACATTTTGATCTTAATATTGGTGGTTTTCTAAAATTAATAATATATTAAGCGAAATTGTTAACAACATTGAATGTCACATACCATTAAATATTATTTGAAAAAAATACTATTTATGATGCTTTATATGTTTTATTTTTATATTTTATCTATTATATGCTTTATTTGGCAAAAAATATTATTTACTATATGCTTTATTTGGAAAAAAATAATCTTTATTATACGTTTTATTTGGAAATATTATTATTTACTATATGTTTTATTCGGAAATAATATTATTTATTATTCGCTTTTATTGGGAAATAATATTATTTATTATTTGTTTTATTTGGAAATAATATTATTTATTATAAGATTATTATTTATTTATTTTAATAACATTTTTTCCAAAAATTAATTCCTTTTAAATATTTTTTCAATTCCTTCTATTAGCTCACACTCTCCCTATATATATCTTGTTCAAATTTTCAATCGTTCATAAAATACTTTTTATTCCTCCACTCGAGTTCAAATACATTTTTTAACTTGTAGTGGATGACACTGGATGTTAATACAGTTTGTTCAAATATTAATTCAGTAATTAAATTTAATTAATTAATTTTAGTTATTTTTTAGATTTAAGTTGCATATATCCAATAGATGGCGCCAGATAAACTTAAAAAAATGAATGAAAATTATTTATAAAGGAATTTCTGCAATATAGTGGAAAAAAAAAGTAAAAAGTGACTTTAAAAAAAAAAATTTTTTTATTACTTGTTATAAATCAAATTTCTCTCAAAAATACTTCTATAAACTATAACTTTAAAAAAAAAATTTCAGTGAATTTCAAATGTATTTCTTATTACCGGAATTTAGAACAAATTATTTAAAAAATTCTCTCTGTTGTATTTTATTAGTTTTTAATTGCATTTTGAATGTAATTCCTTATTGAAAGTATTATTTTATTTGGAAAGTTTTTTTTTCTGTGGCAACAATTAATTTTACTTGTTTTGAAATATTTCATTTCAACAGTAGAAAGTGGAACTATGTACTTTAAACTGATATTTCTACCCTCCATTACACCACTTCAGTTCTCTTTGATGAAATTGCCATCTTCAACCTTTCACTTCCTGTTACAAATAATTCTAGAATTTAGAACAATCCGTTTGGCAACTTCACTCAATCTTTTGTTTGGCTTTTTTTTTCTCTATATGAATTAATGCCAGTGATATGTTCTGAAAAATTTCATTTTCAGCAAGATAACTAGCTGGCTAGAGATGAAGTTATTGCACTACCAGTTTCGTAAAATAAATAAATAATAAATAAATAAAATAAAAACATAAAAAAAACTTGAAGTACGTCTGAGAGGAAATTAGACCTCGTGACACGAAAACTTATTTTTTGGCCCTCGGGGCTTACAACAGGAAGAGTTTCAGGCGAACGCACGTGTTTCATTTCTCACGTGTCCCTCCGTTAATGAATATCGTCTGCTCAGAAAGAAAGTGCATAATTTTGTAGAAAGTATTAAAACACGTGATACAAACTTGATAAGAGTTGTATTTTTAATAAAGAGTATTCTTTCGTAAGGCTTAACATAGGAAAGAGTTTTTATTATTATTATCTTTTATGTATCATGCATTTAAAATTATCATGCATTTAAAATTATCTTTTAATATACCATGCCTTAAAAATTATCTTTTAATGTATCATGTATTAAAAATGATCGTTTAATGCATCATGCATTTAAAAAAATCTTTTAATGTAACATGCATTTATTGGCCAAAACCCTTAATTTTTTTTTTTTGTGTAATGTTTCAACCTTTCTTCATAAATAATTCGTTTTTATTCCATTATAAATACAAGATTTAATGTAGATCTAGTACCAAACATTAGAGAAGGGATTAATTTATTGATTAAATTTAAAAAAAATAATAAATAAAAGCATAAATATGAGCATATAAAAGTAAACACAAACAAAATTCTGAAAATATGTCAGTGATAAATACTATTATAAATAACTTTTTTGAAAATAATATTGTAAATATCCCTAAAAAGTTTATAAATATCATTAAAAAAGTGTATAAATATAATTAAAAGTGTATAAATACAATTAAAAAGTGTATAAATATAATTAAAAAGTGTATAAATATCACTGAAAAAGCATCATAATGGGGCAATATAAGCTATGCACAATTTTTTTTATGAAAACTGTTTATGATTCTATGCTTTTCTAAAATTGATATCAACTGATATTTCCATCATTGTCGAAAATGCCTGGTATTTTTTTTTTTTTCTTCTCTGTTAAAAAATTTTTAATTTATATGTTCCCTCGAATTTTAATTGCTATAAAATAACAAAGAAATTATTAGATTTTTAGAATTTTACTTAGATTATGAATTAAAAAATGGAACAGGCTCCGGATTTATTAATCAAATGTGAGATTAAATAGATTTCAATAGATAGATTTAAAATTCAAATTGATTTCAATAGATAGATTCAAAATTCAAATTGATTTTAATAGATAGATTTCAAATTCAAATAGATTTCAATAGATAGATTTAAAATTCAAATAGATTTCAATAGATAGATTTAAAATTCAAATTATTAATAAAAAAAACTTTATTGACGTATTACAAAAAATGTGTGATTCACGTCAATATTTTAATTGAAATTAATACAATTAATTTCAAAAGTAGTGGATATTTATCAATATTAAAAACTTGATCTACAAATGAATTTTTATTTAATACACGTTTAAAAATGGATTAATTTATTGAAGTTTATGACATGAAATATTTATCATTTATTATATGATTATTATACATATTTATTAAAAATTTTAGAAATCATTTAAAAAAAAATGGATGCCCAAACTTAAACCTAATACAGTATTTCAATTTTTAAAAGAATCTAAATTTAAATATATGAAATTTAAAAAAAATGGATTTTATTTTTTATTGCATATTAATTTTTTTTAATATAAAAAATATAGATAGCTTTATTCATGGGAATAGGGATAAAAATTAAGTTATTCTTATCCCTATAGGGAAAAAATTTCTTTGTTACAAAAGACGAAACATCAACCACCTGGTCTTCGAGAGCATGCAAGATGGTGCGCGTATGAGGA
This sequence comes from Caerostris extrusa, assembly GCA_021605095.1. NCBI lineage: Eukaryota > Metazoa > Arthropoda > Arachnida > Araneae > Araneidae > Caerostris > Caerostris extrusa. The sequence continues at coordinate 18,615 of BPLR01006466.1, forward strand.
AAAAAAGAAAGATACGGGAGAACCAAACAAAAAAAAAAAAATATATATATATATATAAATATAAACATGGGGTTCGTGTTTTTTACTTCCGTTCCACAAAACAATAATAATAATAGGAAAAAAAAAATAGAAGAATCTACTGAAGGTAACGGTGTCTAGGTTACACATAAGTATCTTCCTCATTTTCATCCTATTCGTTTCAAGAAATTATGAAAAAAAAATTGAAGGTTATTGCTTTTTCCCGTAAATAAATGCTAATTATATTTATATTTAAAATGCAAAATTAAGGATTTTTAAGGTCAACAGATTTCTAAGATAGTTGTATATTTATTTTTTGTTGGATATATTAATTGGTTACTAATAACTTTTCTATTTGAAAATTGAATAATGCTTAATAAAATGAATAATTATTTTTTAATAATAATGCTTTCAAATATATGATGAACGACATAGGAAATAAACAATTAAGTGATTTTAAATTAAAAATCAACACTATGACAATTTAATAAATGATTTTCTATAAATTAAAAAAAAAGATAAAGTTATCTAAATTATTTTAAATTTTTATTTTTTATAAAGATACATTTCAGATAATTATTTATTAGTTTGAAGATGATTAGAAAACAAATATTAAATAAAAAGGAATGTTCGATTTTATTTTTCAATAGATGATCTATGCCAAAAAGATTCAAATGTATTTTTAAGATCAAATGTATTTCAAATCTTTTATACAAAAATAATAATTTTTTTCTTTATTTTAACATAATAATAGAAAATCTTCTATATACTTTTATTGTTATTACATCGTATTAATAGATTCCTTCGTTTTAATTCATTATCCATTGCAAATACATAGAATTAATATTTCAATTCAAAAATACTAATACTTTTAAATGTGTATCCGTTTCAATATATTGAAAATTGAAATAATTAGAATAATAGAAAATAATTTTATTTTACTGCATGACAAAAAAATTAAGATCTCCTAATATATATTCGGAGAATTGGTAAAAAAAAAATATATTATTTTCTTTTGACAATAATATTATTTTCTTTTTTTGTCTAGACTTTTTAGTTTGTAAACAATAAAGAAAATTATTACTTATGACAAATCTCACACCTGAAAATTCCTATAGACCCTTAAAAATGGCCCACTGACCCAAAAAAAACCCATCCTCAGGCCCCTTAAGTTTACGTGGGGATCAACGTAATGTTTGAGGGACGTAAATGCAAAAAAAAAAAAAAAAAAAATAGCGGAAATAAACAAAGTGATAAATAAAGCTTTACTGTAAAGAGAGAAAACGTATTTAGAGATAACTAATGGAGTACAATGTTTATCTTATGAGCAATACAATAAATCAAACTGTACGACTTCACATAATAATGGGCTTATTTTAACTCAAATTCTTTTGTCTAATCTTCTGAATCCCCCAATAAAGTCCCCCTGGATTTTGACACCCCCTAAAAATACGGCCCCCAGTGGCCTACGTGCAAGCAAAAATGAACGTATCAAGGGCAAGGCTATAGTCCCCAAAGAAAAGCCCTACGTCGAGGTCAATGACTTCAGATATTAGGGAGATAGAACAGATATAATTCCAATGGCTAAACTTTACAGAAATAAACAATTTAAAGATGTATATTGTATTGCATATTCAAATATTTTTAAAATTGTATATTCAAAGATTTTTAAAATTGTATAACAGTAAGATTTTTTTAAAATTGCATAAAAATGTTGTATAACAGTAAAATTTTTAAAATTATATAAATAGTGCTGTATAACAGTAAAATTTTTAAAATTATATAAGTGTTGTATAACAGTAAGATTTTTAAAATTGTATAAATTGTTAAAATAGTATTGTATAAAAGTAAGAATTTTAAAATTGTATAAGCAGTGTTGTATAACAGTAAGATTTTTAAAATTGTATAAAATTGTTAAATTGTTAGAATAGTATTGTATAAAAGTAAGAATTTTAAAATTGTATAAGCAGTGTTGTATAACAGTAAGATTTTTAAAATTTGTATAAACAGTGCTGTATAACAGTACAATTTTTAAAATTGTATAGCCCATTTAATAATATTATTTTGATACAGTGAATATATAATTTCCATTCAATTGAGCAATATTTATCTTACTCATTCTTAAATGAATTGCTATATCCTCTATAATTTGCGCAAATATGATAGCTTATCTAAGCGAAGAATTTAACTGCATCTTTTCGATTCTTCAGATAGTTGCAACTTAGCCTATTTCCTTTTATTTGCCTGAATTATTATAAATGTAAATAGATTAAAGTTAGTTGAATTTAATTAAAATATATATGATATCTCGGCACCTTTCATCATTTAAAAGAATAGGAACTGAGAGTACGTGAATAAGATTAAGTGGAAAGCTCATTAGATTTCTTAACTAGAGGAGCTAATTTGAAACCGGCAGTTGAAGCCGGAAAGCTTCTTTGTCCAACAGAGAATGGTATCATATATCCGTAGATGGGTATGGTTTGGTTTGTCGCTCTACGGTCAATTTGTGCACACTTTGGACTCATTAGACCCGGACTTACAGTTTAACGTGGATTCCGAACCACTCACAAACACCAATGCCACCGCCAGGATTTGAACCTGAAGCCTGTGGTACCAAAGGCCAGAGCATTATACAATGGGTTATCAGGCCGCACCCGTAGGTGGACAAATGAACTCTATTGTGCTCGCTGAGAAGAGAATAAACCCCACAGATGCCAGCTTTCGGGGTGTGTGTTCAAAACTGCGTTGAACCAATATGAAAGGAGTGTAGCAGACCCTTAAATGTATGCATAGGTAACGCTTCAATTGCTACATATTTGTCTTTATAATGGCTAATGGCTTTGGAATGAGGTCGATTTACCGGTATTTAAACTTAATATTAGATTTATTAATAATTCGGTGATCAAGAAATGTTTATTTGAACAATTCAAACCCAACATATTGACGGGATTTTTGACCCACATATTTTTTATAATGCCCACATTTTCTATAATACCCCTATATACCCACATATATTCTTTAAAAAACAGTATGATTTAATAAGAAAGGAATGAAACTTTAGAAATCAGAATAAAGATTATCTTTTGTGTTTCCTTTTGCATTTCTGCATTCTCTTAGCATTTAGTTTTTTTTTTCTTTTAAAAGCATCTTCAAAAAATTACAGTTACATATTCAAATGTATAAATATTTTACTTTATATAACTAACATATGTTTATTTACAAATTTAATATATTTTTAAAAAAAATTCAATTGTGAAATGCCACAAGAAAAATGTATGCAACACTTTAAGATAAATAATATAAAGATGTTATCATTTTAAGAATTTATAATTCAATCTTATATAAACAATCTAACCAAAAAAATCATATCTTTTATATTTCAAACATTTTAAAATAAATACAAAAATTTTCTAAAAAAAAAAAAAAAAAAAAAAGAGTATAATAAAATATAAAAATGCAATATTGAAAGTTAAATAATATAATTTTTTTTATCCATATAATAATTTATAATTCAATTTTATATAAACAATCTACTCAAAAATATCATTTATATTTCAAACATTTTAAAATAAATACAAAATTTTCTAAAAAAAAAAAAATTATAATAAAATTAAAAATGCAATATTGAAAGATAAATAATATAAACAATATAAGAATTTATAATTCAATTTTATATAAATCTACCCAAAAAATGTTAAATTTTCAAACATTTTAAAATAAATACAAAATTTTCTAAAAAAAAAAAAAGAATATAATAAAATATAAAAATGCAATATTGAAAGATAAATAATATAAAATTTTTTTATCAATATAAGAATTTATAATTCAATTTTATATAAACAATCTACCCAAAAATATCATTTATATTTCAAACATTTTAAAATAAATACAAAATTTTCTAAAAAAAAAAAAGGAATATAATAAAATATAAAACTGCAACATTGAAAGATAAATAATAAAAAAATTTTATCAATATATAAAAATTTATAATTCAATTTTATATAAACAATCCACCCAAAAAATATCATTTATATCTCAAACATTTTAAAATAAATACACAATTTTCTAGAAAAATAATAATATAATAAAATATAAAAAGGATTATTACCTCAATAAATACCATAAAAGGTCAGCACAATTAAACTATTATAATGCAGTTTTATATAAACAATCTAATCAAAACAAATCATATAACTAGCATTTCAAACATTTTTAAATAAATAAACAATTTTCTAAAAAAAGAATATAATTAAATATATAAAAAGAATTCTTACCTCAATAAATACTATAAAGCTCAGCACTATCAAACGGTATTCTCGCCCAAAATCTTTCTGTCACCTAAACATCAATAAGAAATTGTTATTATTTATCTCTAAGATAAATTGCTTGTCTTTCACATTCCTTTTAAAGAAAATTGCTTATAATTTTAGCGGGAGAAAAATCGAAACTACTTGAGCGAGGTGAGCAGATGGGATTAGTTTTCCAAGTTTCGCGGGCTCGGACCTTTTTATTTATGAAAGAAGGCCGTCCAGGTGAAAAACAAGTTTTGGGGAACAGAAATCCGACCAAGCAAAATCACCGCGTGTTCTTCCGTGACGTCAGATAGATCTCGAAGGTTAGAATGGTTATGGTTCTTTTTCGGATCGATTTTTAGGAGACATGATAGGTAAAAAGCTGTCCGTATGACCTTAAAGATGAAGATGAGATGAGATCATAAAGGATAAATATCATATATTTTTTATTATTAATTTAAAAGATGATAGAAATAGCATTCACAAAATTTCTTAACTAGAGTTTAAACAATAAAACATTGTTTGACAATTGTCAAGTCACATTGTCACATCAATTGTCAAAGTCACATTTTTTTTTATTTGACAATTGTCCAAAAAAAAAAATGTGACTTTGGTTATGTTAACTGTAGGATGTATATTTGCATGAATTTTTTTTTAATAAAGATAATTACTAAAAGTGAAAAATATAAAATATTTCCGTAGGGCATAAGTAATATCATTATTATATTATCGTTATTGTTTATTATAAAAAATTAACAAAATTAACAAAATAAATAAAGATAATTGCTAAAAGAGAAAAATATCAAATATTTCCGTAGGACGTGATAAATAATGTCGTTACAAAAATAAAAAAAAAAAATTAACAAAATAAATAAATAAATAAAAATAATCACTAAAAGTGAAGAATGTCAAGTATTTCCGTAGGACATGATAAGTAATGACTTTTTATTACAATGCTCTTAAAAAATAAAAAAAAACAAAATAAATAAATTTTATTCATTTTAGGTGTAATATAAAATAAATAAATTGCTAAAAGGAAAATATAAAATATTTCTGTAGGACATGATAAGTAATGTCGTTATTACGTTGTCGTTACAAAAACTAAAAGCTTAACAAAATAAATAAAGATAATTACTAAAAATGAAAAATATCAAATATTTCCATAGGACGTGATAAGTAATGTGGTTACAAAAATTAAAAACTTAACAAAATAAATAAAAATAATTACTAGAAGTGACAGAGGACTTCAAAAGAAAAATCCGATCAAAGGCTTTACTGAAGGAACACTTGTTGGCTGAATCAGATCTGAAGGAATGGTACACCTTAAACGCCCATATATACTGCAGGAAAACGACCTTCATTAGAAGGGTCACTATTGTTGTTGACTATGAGATTACATTTTAACTCGTAGTAAACCAACATGCAAAGTAGATAATATGAGAGGTAAACAAAATTATTTCGTGCGATTCACCGATATAGTTACTATATCAATGAAAGCGGACGTGCAGTTAATTTAAGACCGAAGAGTACGAAGTCACATTTAAATTTAAAGGACAACATGTCCGATTCAGCACGTACACATTATTTGTTTAACCTTACTTTCTAACTGTTTATTGATTTGAAAGTTGTTCTTAGAAGTACTGACGCTAGTCTAAGATTAGTTTTAAATGTACTATCCATATTTTCGCCTGGACTATTTATATTTTTCATGTATGCTATTTGAAATGTTTATTTGTGTAAAATTCTGTTAAAATATCGGTAAACATGGTGATGTTTATAAAATTCAAATTTGTTTAATATTTCCTACTTTCTAAACAATTGATCAGATTATTTGAGCATATAAGTTGGAAATATTTTGACAGTTGATTTAGAGCAATGATTCTCAAAAGGTGACCCCCTAGAAGATTTCCAGGTGCTTCCTATGGTGTTTCTGAGAAATATGTACCCAAATATAAAAATTAATATAAATACTTTTTTTCTATAAAATTTTTTTTCATTCAAAGACAGCTTTCATTATAAACAACTAAACTTTCTGGTTGTAGTTGTTGTTGTTTTCCCTTCTTCTTTCACATAAATATCGCCAAAGAGCAGTAATACGCCAAAGAAGGTTTACGATAAATTAGAAGTAGAACTTCTGTGGTTGGTTATTAGGAGCACTAGTTTATGTTTAAAAAAGTTTCCATTGCAGCCTCTGAGACTTTGCCGTCTGTAAGTAGAAGTTTGTGGAGTTCACTATAATATGAAAATGACCATGATCTGAATATGAAATTGCGAGGCATTAGTAGCAGATGCTTATTTCTAAGAAATTTGTATATAGAGAGGCTGCAGTTATTTACAAGTTTTTAAATGCGCCGACTTCCGAAATTTGTAGAGCCACTTTCTTAAAATATTTCTTCTAATAGAAAAAAATAATCTCATACAATCTAGCCATTTTTCTTTCCATTTTTTTTATACTTTTTCTATGTGCCATCTAAGGTTAAAATATACTAAAATATTGATCATACATTTGTGTAATTTTTAAATGTTAAACAAGTGATTTAAACAATAATTTCTTTACATCAAATTTACTATTCATCAGATAACTTGGGCATGGTAATATAATGACACCAAAATACTACTAATAGTATTCCTTTTAATACAAAAAAGTTCGTTGCGTTTATTTAAGTGTTTCATATGTGCTATCTGAGATACTATTACTTCAGGTAAAAGAATGCTAAAGTTTGACACATAGTGTTTAGATCTTAAATCTGTTTATATTCAAATAAACAAGTGATTTTAAATAATATTTTCTTTACATCGAGTATATTAAAAATGCATCAAATTACCTGGGCGTGATAACTGGTAATATAATGACTGTTTATTAATTGTATTCCCTTTATTAAAAGAATAATTCCGTACAAAATACTTTTGTTTTACCCTGATATATTTAAGTTTTCATATATGCTGTAGTATTTTTTCCCACGAGAAGAGATATAGCATTTCTGAATGTATATTCTTTAACAAGTGCGTAATAATAATCTTTCCTTAAATCTGACAGCAGAGGAAGCAGTATCGTGGATATTTATGTTACATGCTATTAGTGTTTCATACTATTGAGAACAACCTTTCACTCAAATCTGACAGCAAATAACCAGTGTCATGGATAATGAGACATCATGAAATTAGCGATTGTCTGTTTGACCTTCACAGATTGAAGCAATTACAGATGGGATATGGACTACGTGATGAGTTGCTCCATGGGGATTAGTGATAGACCATAGCCTGAGAAAGTGTCCACTCCAAAGTGAAGTGAAGGAAACTGCCCCCCTCCCTTCTGATTTTCTTAAAGGCAGATTTTTAGAGGAGGAGAAAAAAAGGAGAGTGTTCTGCGACGAGTAGACAATGAGTGTTGTTTTTCTCTTTTTCTGTAAGTCATTGAACATGTCGTAATTTTAGCCTGTTTACAAAGTGAGACCCTTTGGTTTCATGTATGACGCCGTGTGTTAATGTCTATCGCCGACTGGTTGGATTAGATTCGTCGTAGACTTAGAAAACTCTGTAACTCTCCGTCCTTGAGTGAACTTCACTTGTGAATCAAGTTTAATTCTTTATTTTTCATTTTTTTGTAAATATTTTGTAATAACTCAAAGTTCTGTATGTATATATATATATATAATGAGAAAATATAAGTTCTGTATGTATATATATATATATATACATACACATACAGAACTTTATATATATAAATAATATATATATATATATATATAAATAATATATATATATATATATTATATATATATATAAATAATGAGAAAATTTTCTGTTCACATGCGTAAGTAATCAGATGAAAGTTACGAAAAATTCAAAGAAATTTTCAGGTTCATTTTCATATATATATGAACCTGAAAATTGCTAATGATGAACCCCATGAACCTGAAAATTGCCTTCTTCTTGAAGCCGTTATAGATCTAGTACAGTTAGAGACTTTACAGTGCTATCTGAGATATTTATTCGCGTAAAATGTGAAAGTTTGGCAGATATTCCGTCGTGCATAGATTTCAAATATGTTTATGTCCTAATAAATAAGTGATTTAAACAATATTTTTTATACGTCACAACTACTACAATTCATCTGATTACTTACTCATGTGAACTGAAAATTTTCTCATTATTTATTGATTACTTTCCTTTAATGAAAAATAAATTATTTCTTATACACTAACAATGTTTCTATCTCCTCGTTTCTAAAAACAAGGATTGCAATGGACGCCATCAATAGATTTGAACCTGAATTCTGCTAGTTGCTCGCATTGCCACTGGCACTGGACCGAAATTTAAGTTTCTTTTTTATTTTGACAATATTTTGTTGTTATTATTTATTTTATTTAATTTTTATTCATTTATTATTTATATTTTTATTTAATCTAAGTATGTATCATTATTATATTATTATTTTAAACATTTTTTTTTTTTTTTGGGGAGGGGTATTTTTTTAATTTGGAAAAAAATAGTTTTATTTTTTTAATTTTAATTTTTTTATTAGTATTGAACTTTAAGTTAAGTATTGAGCTGTTTACGTATTGAGTATTGAGCTATTAAATTTATTGAAGTCTAAAAAAATTTAACTTAATTTAAAATTCGTTTTGCAGTATTACATTCGTGAAACTGTAGAAGAAGTCAAACTTCTTCTGCTAACCTACAATACATTCTTTGACCGAATTAAATTAAATTATTTAAATAATCAGTTCAGAATTGAAAAAAAATCAAGTATTTTTAATTAAAATCCACAGATAATAAGAAAAAAATTTGAATACTTAATGTTTTACCTATATTCTTTTCAAAATTAAACGCAATTCAAAAGTAAATGTAATTCAAATCAAAGATAAGGTTTAAGTTTCCAATTTAATTTTGGTATGCTATTATTTATTTTCAGGAAGTAAACGTTAAAACATTTACTTAAATAAAGCAATATTTATCAAACATTAAAGCTTTATTTGTTCTCTAAACAGGTATTATTTGTTAAGCTTGTTAATAACTATGGATGTAAGCATTGAAAATAAGCAAATAACAAGTGGATTGAAAACAAATAAGCAAACATTACTATTGCTTAGATAATAATGCTGCTTACATTATATATTTTAAAAATATAGTTTATAAAATTCATTTTCCATTAATTATAATTTATTTTCTTTTTTAGTGAACAAAAAGTCGTAATTTAGAGAGAAAGTGATTATTTCAAATAAAATTTAAAAGTAAAGATATTAAAATAAATAAGAGATATCTTAAGTAAAATTTTTCAAGTTGTAACGCACTTTTGAAATAAATTACAGTTACTGTAAAGCAAGGATACGCGTATGAAAGTCCTTCCCCAAACCTCGAATAGGTACTATAATATACATTTATTTCCTTTATGAAATAACATTCAAATATATAATAAAAATATAAAAGAATTTGATATATGATATTACATTAATTTAATAACTGTTTCAATGTTCAGTTAGATTTTGGTCGAAAATGTTTGTAATTTTCTCTTTATTTTCAATTTTTCTCATAATTTTGGTATATATTTTTGAAATGTTTTCTTACAAATATATGTAGATTCAAAGTATACTACACATTTTAATGTATCTAGTAGCAAAAAATCCATTTTGTTACTGCAAAGAAAGGGGAAATAAAATAATAAATTTTAAAAAATCAAAAATGATAAAAAATGGAAAAATTTTGAAAGAAAAGGGAAATCGAAAATATATATTTTGCATTGAATATATTTTGCATATATTTCGAACATATTTTGCATTGAGGCTAGCGTATTATTGAGAAAGAATCTCATTTCAAATTTTTTCTTTTTCAAATTTTTCTTGCATATATATTCGTAAAATGCTTACTTACACATATATATGTGGATTCGAAGAATACTACATATTTTAATGAATCTAGCAGCAATAAAATCTATTTTGTTACTGAAAATGAATGTAAAACTAGAATTTAAAAAATTTTAAAAATAGAAAACGATTTTTAAAAAAAATGGAAATTTTTCAAAAATTGAAACAGAAAATTCAAAATGGAATATTAAAAAAAATATGACGATAAAAAATATGATATATATGATATTTTGTACTGAAGCTAGCGTCTTATTGACAAAGAATCTGATTTTCTAATCTAAGAGGTGGGCTGAAAAGTTCATAGGCTGACACATAGGTAGCGCTACTAGTATTAAATCCATATGCTTTTTAGTTAGCCCTAACCTTCAACAGACACTTGTATACATTTGACAGCTGCTGCACTATTAGTATGTGATTAGTATGTGCACTATTAGTGTGTGAATTTTCAGTGTTCATCACGTGCAGTCCACTCGGCTGACTGTCGATTGGACTCCGGTGTGAAATGATGGAGTCATGTTTCATCCATTGTCACATATCGACGCAAAAATTTGGGTTTATTACGATTGAACAACTCCAAACACTGCTTAGAATCATCCATTCGCTGTTGTTTTGGATCGATTGTGAGCTCTGCGAGGCGCCCACTTTGAACAGAGCTTTCGCATATCCAAATATTCATTCACGATATGTCCAACACGTTCCTTTGATATCTTTAGGTCTCAGCTATCTCAATCAACCTTCACTTTACGGATATCAGAAATTATTTTGCAGACTTTTTGATATTTTCGTCGGTAACAGCCTCTTTGGAGCATCCACTGCGTGCATCGTCCTCGGTGCTCATTTCGCCTCGTTTAAATTTAGCAAACCGCTTCTCTACGGTTGATTTTCCTGGTGCAAAGTTCGAATAATGTTTATCAAGCCAAGCCTTGGCTTCAATAGTATTTTTTTTCGCCAAAAAGCAATGCTTTATTAACACACGAAATTTCCTTTTTATCCATTTTTTCAAACTAACAAATGTTGCTTCACTCAAACTGCTATAACTCACATACTAATAGTGCAACAGCTGGCAAATTTATACACGTGTCTTTTGAAGGTTAGAGCTAACTAAACATCATATGGATTTAATGCTAGTAGCGCCATCTATGTGTAAACCTAGAAACTTTTCAGCCCAACTGTTATATGATATTTTGTACTGAAGCTAGCGTACAAAGGATTGACAAAAAGGACAAAAGGATTGACAAAGGATCTGCTTTTCTAATCTACAATCCAGTGGCATAACAAAATGGGCAAATTGCCATGGACCTCGTGAAGGACGGGGAGGCTATGTGTACAGGAAAGACCTGGTTATTGTTACAAAATAAAATATTTCTATATTATTAAATGCAAGTTACTAAAGTGATATATTAAAAAAATGTGTATCAAGGTTTCGAACGTATTCATTTGTATGAGAAATATATCGCATCTGATAGTAATAGTAATAGTTCGTGAATAGGTGCTTGCGAAACAAAAAAGGGGTATTCCCGTTACCAGTGGGCCACTGGGACATTTTTAAGTCTGTTTTGGGATTTCCCTGATTCTTGAGTAGACACTTATAAAATTAAAAGTGGAAATCCCTGCTAGGAAGCCATGAACTTCCACAAAGCGAAGAAATCCCATGTTCGCAGATTCTCCATGCTGCACTTTTATCTTACTTTCTGTTTCACCGGATCTGCGGTCAGTGATAAAGTTAATTGATAGTGGAAATAGTGGTAAAAAAAAAGTAAATTTAATTCAATACTCAATTTAAATTGAAAGTGCATTGTGTCAACCAAACATAATACGTATTCGTGGTAGTGCTATATTAAAAGAAAGTACAACAATGATATTTTGCATTGAGCTGGCCCCCATTCAAAAAATTGCCTCAGATTGGTATGGTTACGCCACTGCTGCAATCAGTTAGAAAGCAATGAACAAAAGATTTTTCTAAAATCTAAATGTTTACTTTTTTTATTAAAATGTAGCTGAATCAAGTTTAATTATTATCTTTCTTAAATCTAAAATTGTAACCGTGGTTTCACCTACACAACCATGTTTCTTCTTAGCACTGCAAGAACACCCCTTGCGGCGTTCAGAAAAAATCATCAGTTATCGTCGATATTCTTGCCAAAGAGGATGTACGGTAAAACAGGAGCTACCGTTGGTTATCAGCCTCAGATACGTTAGGTTTACAGTCTCTCACCCCAAGGGAAGATATAGTTAGCACCATCCTGTGCATAAATTGGCCTACAGACTCTCATCCATGGAGGAAGTATATTTCGCTATCAAGCATGTACTTGAGTAACTTTATTAACAACTTAAAAGTGGAATTCTTAAACAAATGTATAGTTAGATGTTTTAAGTGAGTTAACCATTGTCTATCCTTAATTGTATGTGTATGTTATATTTGTGCGTGTATTAATAAAACAATGTGTTCTTTAACCTGACCACATCCAGATCCAGCTGCACAAACAAACGACACACACTACAAATTAATTATAAAATTAAAATATTATACTACAAGTTCACATTTTAATCTTACATCAACCCCTGAAAATTATTAAAAATCTGTGCTCTTATTTGAATAAATTTATAACATGATGAGTCAATTTCATAAAAATGACATATAAATTTTATTTAATTTAACAAGTTATATAAAAAAAAAAAAAAAAAAATTTGAGTCAATTTCTACTTTTTTTTTCCACTCTATTGCAGAAAGTCCTTTATAAATAATTTTCATTCATTTTTTTTAAGTTTATCGGGCGCCATCTATTGGTAGATACATACACCTTAAATCTAAAAAAACTAAAATTAATGAATTAAATTTAATTACTGAATTCATATTTGAAAAAACTGTATTGACATCCAGTGTCATCCACTACAAGTTCAAAAACTACAAAATGTATTTGAACTTGACTGTATGAATTAAAAGTATTTTATTAACGATTAAAAATTTGAACAAGATATATATGGAGAGTGTGAGCTAATAGAAGGAATTTAAAAAATATATATAACGGCATTTTTTCAAAAGCAGCTTAATTAACAAGAATTTTAATACAGGTATTAATTTTATGCATTTTCGAGAATAATTTTGTTCTGAAATATAAAATATATTTAATCTGTGTAAAATAATTATGGTAAATGCATCAATAAAATCACAGTGTTCGAAATTAATAATTTTATTTATAATCTTACATATATGGTTTATATTACAATTTACATTAAGGATTGATTGAAAGGACTTGCTTACAATCTGTTGGTGTATTTCAATATTTTTAAATTTATAAAAAGTTATTTAGAACGGTGGTTTTGCACCATATAAAAATAATTTTTCCTCAAAAAAAAATAAATAAATAAAAAAATAAAAAAAAATAGCCGAACTACATCCCGCAAAAGAAAATAAAGTATCTTTCAATCAAAAAGAAAAGCATAAAGAATAGTTCTCGACTAATGGAATCCGTACTTTTTCAAAAGTAGACAAATATATATATATATATACAGAGAGAGAGAGAGAGAAGAGAGAGAAGACAAGAACAAAAGAGAACTGATAGGTAATGAACTACAAGAACCATTTTATATAATAAAGGGCATAACAGTATTCGCTTCATGTAAATTATCATGGGTTTCATGGAAATACAATTGTATAAAAATCTATTATTATAACATTCACTATACAAAAACCCGAAATGTCTCATATTCAAACCCTTTGGGAAAAAAAAAAAGAAAAATTTTATTATCCGAAGTGAGCATGATCTGCTGCAACAAAACTTAAAATGATTAGAGAAATGCAAATTTCAATAGAGTGAAAAGCTACGAAATAAAAAGCATTTATATAAAAAGAGGGTATCAAATATGTTTATAGGAAATTCGTAAAAAATCCGAAATAAATAATTAAATGATAGTAAAAAATAAATAAATATTATTAAAACTCAAAGGAAATTTATTATGATATCCTGAAGAAAGCTTTATCAAAGATTTTGCACATGCAGGTCTTTACAAGCCATATTTAGACAGGATTTAAGTCAAAGACATATCTAGCGAGATATTCCGTTAACATGGATCAGATAGAGAAAGCCTTGCGTTTAGAATTGGTAAAGTATAAAATTAAAGAAAACGACTTGCCAATGTAGACTGTTTCATAAAGTATAAATCGTGTCACGTGAATAAACCTCCCTACTGTTTGTAGTAATTAGGCCATTAAGCCAGAGATTGGCTGACTGACTAAGATAGATAATTTATCTATCTACACAGATTTATTGCCCGTTTTAAATCTATCTGTGTAATATCTGAGTAAGATGATTTATTTCCATTCAATAATCTTCTTTAAAACTGCAAAACATTTTGCAAATTTTATGCCGTATAAAAACTGAAATTAATACATTTTAAGTCAAAGATTAAAATTAGGTCTGCGAGTTATGTGTAGGAAATTAGAGCAATTTAATTGAGCTTTTTAATTAAATGAAATCTATTAACAATGAATGGAAAACACAATTTTTTTCAGAGTTATTTTTTATTTAAATTTTTATTGATATAAAATTCAACTGTATTCATTTGTTATGCAGTACTGTTACTATTCGTACATTAGTAATAACGATACTGTAACAACAAACTTTTTTAATGAATCAAAAATGTTGTGAGCCAGTGTAAGGGTGAAATCGAGTTAATAATTATGTTGCCAGTTATGTATCAATTATTTATTGAATTTTAAGTTACATATGCATAAACATCAAAAGTCACTTACAAAATAACAAGGTGTGATTTTCAACTGGAGAATTCTTGAACACTACTGAGGAAGTTCAGTCACATAAAGAGGGTGTTGCGGTAGGTTTTGCCAGACATACAAAAGGAGTGGTTTCAATATTAATTTTCATATGTTAACGATTTTTAGGGGCCTAAATGGCCGAGTGCCATGGATGTTTGTAGTGGTTCAGAATCCGCTTTAAACCATAGGTCCCAGTCTAATATGATCGTAGATCGTTGGGCGTAGGGCTGACAACCCTACCCCTTAAAAGATAACATCTCCTGTCTCGAAATCTGCCAGGAGGCCGACGGCCTTGACCCACCATGGAGCTGTTGCGCCTCTGATGATGGTGATGATGATGTGGATCTCCAACTAATTTTAACTTATTACTAATCTGATTATTACCTTAAGTAGTAATTTGTATAATAATTTGAAGTTTACCACTGTTGAAAAACATAGTGTATAAATTAATTATCAATATGAAATGAATATTTTTTTCTCGTCATTTTAATTTAACTAATAATTTGATTTTCAAATGCAAATTTTTAATAAAATTGTACAAAACTCAAAAATTGTTATCAATTTTTGTTCATTGTCTTCTAAATTTTATTCGATATTTTACGGAAATAGACAAATAATTATCTTGTGTTCATTGGTCAGAACACTTACCTTCGGATTAGATTATGGACAAAATATTCAGTTTATCCAGTTTATGTATACTGAAACCAAGAAAGACCTTAAGATGTTTAGGTAATATTCCAATGGCATGTTTAACTTCAGATTAAAACCAAAACAAAATGCATTCCTCTGTAGCTTAGCACGCAAATGTATGAGATAGAAAAACATAACTTGAATTTTAGATTTATCTGAAAATATGTACAATCTCCGTCTTTGATCCACATACTTTGAGTATGGATATAATAACTGAGTATGCAGATTAAAAACAATTTAAAGGAAAATTAAAGTTTTGGATATATATATATATTGCCAGCAGAAAAGGAAGAATTTTATAGTTGATGTTTAAGTCATAGATGTCGGCAACTATGAGAAAGTAAGTCATATGGCTAAAAATAAAAATTTCATTTTAGTAAGTGTTTTAGTACAAGGTAAAGTAGTAAAGTAATAGAAAAATGCACGTTCATATTTATATAAATTGTTTACATTAAAAAAATAGAATTAAAAAGTGATTACTTATAAATTCTACAACTTTTAATTGAGAATATAGGATTCCTTCAATACACAGTAACATCTGTGAAGCATGGAATTAATTAGAATTAGAATTTAAAACTGAAATATATTTAATATTTATATCCCTCTTCATCATTGGCGCAACAGCCCCGTGGTGATCCAAGGCCGTTTGTCTACTGGCAGATTTCGAGACAGGAGGTGTTTCCGTTTTTACGGGGTAGGGTTGTCAACCCTAGGCCCAACGTTCCACTGTCATATTAGACTGAAACCTACAGTTTAAAGTGGATTCCAAACCACTACAAACATTCAAGGCACTTTGTAAATTTGGCTTCAGTCCAACTTGCAAATATGCTAACTTCCCAGAAATTTTTCGATCCTATTTGCTCTAGATTGACGCGCGATCCTTTCCATTAAAAAAGAAATCAAGACCAACACTGTATCTGAAAAGATGAATATAAGTCTCGGTTTGGTTTATCGCTCAACGGTCATCTTGTGCACACAAGGTCTAAACAGACCAGAACTACAGTTTAAATGGGATTCCGAACCACTGCAAACATTCATGCCACCACCGGGACTCGAACCTGAAACCTGTAGCACCAGAGCGCTAGCCACTCGGCCATCAGACCCCCATAAGTCTCGGAGATCTCATCTCCATATCTCCAACGGTCATCTTGTGCACACAAGGTCTAAACAGACCAGAACTACAGTTTAAATGGGATTCCGAACCACTGCAAATTGCTGCAAACTGCAACCACTGCAGTATTCACAGAGCTACTGATTAAAATGCAGAGATTTATACTCCCATCCCAGATCATCAGAATTCTGATTTCTAGTAGTGGTTTCTTTTCGTAGGAGGGGGACAGGCAGTAGTTCTCTGATTCTCTCAATCAGACATTCATTGAGAATAAAGGATTAGAAAAAAATCGTGGCTCATCAGAAAATTACTGCTCGTTGAGGAGTTCCAGTTCTTTCTAATTAGCTATTCTCGATGTATATCAATTTGAAGAGAATCTCCCTCACCAATGTCTGGTTCAATGGGCCTAATGGCCGAGTGGCTTGCGCTCTGATTCTCAGTACCACAGATTTTGGGTTCGAGTCCCGGCGGTGCCATGGATGTTTGTAGTGGTTCGGAATACACTTTAAATCGTAAGTCGCTGTCTAACAGGATCGTAGAGCATTGTGGGGGGGTAGTGTTACTCACGTCCGTAGCATTCTGCAAGCTACACGTGCCTCCTGGGTAGTGCTAAATGAGTGACAGAGGCGCTGCAATTGCTTATGGCATAAAGACTAACTGTCTCTGTATTGCCAGTTGCATTAGAACAACGGCATTTTTTTTTCTGGTACTCGGTGCCGAGGCTTCGGTTTCGAATCCGCGTGGTGTCATGGATGTTTGCAAATTTTGAATGCAAAGGTTCGGAATCCACTTTAAAACATTTGATCGTAGAGAGTTGGGGGGGTAGTGTTACTCCCGTCCATAGCCTATCTTCAAGCTACATGTGCTCCCTGGATAGTACTAAGTGAGAAACAGTGGTACAGCCCTTCCTTATGACATTAAGATAATTGTCTCTGTATTGTCAGCTGCATTAGAAAAAAACTTTGGTTCAAAGTCTTTGTTATCCGAAAACTTCCGAATTGACTCCCCAGCGCGCAGAAGTGAGTGGGACGCAAACAACATGTTTTTTTTCACAAACGGATTTCTCTCTTGTAGTTGAAAGTGAAATCTTGAAATAAAATCACCCTTGAAATTCTAGTTCCAGCAGGGGCATGAAGGTCACAAGAAAGTTATTGAACTCTTGTTTTAATTAGAAAGTATAATTATACTTGTGTTCAAGAGACTACGACATTATTTACGGTTAGGAAAAAAATTCAAGGACATTATCTTTCTAGTTCTCATTAGATGATTTTGTGAAACATATGTATCCATATTTACATAACATGCACATTACCATTTTATTTCATTAAAACAATGAAATATAAAATTAGAACCTTTCTTTTGTAACTATTTTAACATTTCGTATTTGATTATAATTTTTGTATTCCGTTAAGATATAGAACATAAAATATTGTTGGATTTCTTTTTATGTTGAGTTATTATTTATGTAGGAAAAACAATGTTGTTGTATCTCTCATGGAAGGGGAGGGGAGGGGACTTCTGTTGTGATGGAGCACCCATTGGTAGAAATATGACTTCCGCTCTGTGCCGCTGATTAAGTAAGGCAGTGCCTTCCGGAAGGAATTGTAGGGGAACTACCCCGCATCTGCTCATCGTATGGGAGAAA
This sequence comes from Caerostris extrusa, assembly GCA_021605095.1. Taxonomy (NCBI): domain Eukaryota; kingdom Metazoa; phylum Arthropoda; class Arachnida; order Araneae; family Araneidae; genus Caerostris; species Caerostris extrusa. Next base: position 37,009 of record BPLR01006466.1, read on the forward strand.
ACCTGGTAAACTCCCACCAGGTAGTCCGAATAACGCCATCGAGTCACCTCGTTGTTTAAGCAGTGTCTGTAGCAAATACGTCAGTGGATTGTTCCTCGGTCATAATGATCCCCAGCGGCGCAGGCTGCCAATGAACCACGAGTCGGGAAGGAAATTTTGCTGTTCTATTGATAAAAGTTAAGTTTCCATCAACATAACAATAAATTTCCATGATTGAAAATACAATAAAGGAATTCTAGTTAATGAAATGATTGCATTAATGTATTGAAAATTAAAAATTTCGATATTCGAATTGATGCCTTGTAGAGGCAATTTTTGTGCATATTTGCATATTATTTCGTTTTCTTGTTATTTTAATGAATCATATTTCAGTTAAAAATTTATCTAGTTTTAAAAATAATTTTGAAAAATTTCATATAATTTGTGCTTTATTAAACAAAATATATTACGCTTTTTATATTAATCTTATTTTTTTCACGTACCTTAATCTAAGTTTCACAAGATTGGTTTGATTTGTCTCTCTAAGATCACTTTTTTTCACACTTCATAGTTTGTTTTGTCTGTGTTACCGTTTTTCACTATTTATAGTTTGGTTTGTCGCTGTACGGTCATTTTGTGTTAATTAGAACGGGACTTACAGTTTAACGTGGATTCCGAACCACTAAAAGACATCCATGCCACCTCCAAGATGTGAATCTGAAGCCTGCGGTACCAAAGACGCTACCAGGCGCTATCAATTGGCCATCAGGTCGCTTTCAAACTTTAGCTAATTAGACTGGTACCTACTGTTTAACGCGGCCTAATGGCCAATTGGCTAGCCCTCTGGCCGTTGATAGCGAAGGCTTCAGGTTCGAATCCTGGCGTTGGCGTGGGTGTTTGTTGGTGGTCCGGAATCCACGTTAAAATATAGGCCCCTGTCTGTTTAGCCTGAAGTGTGCGCAAGATGACTGTAGATCGACAAACCAAACCAAACAAAAATACTTTAACGGGGATTTCGAACCAGTAACAAATATCCATGCTCCCACCAAGATTCGAACCTGTAACATGGGGTATCAAAGGCCAGAGCACTAGCTAATTGGACATCAGGCCGTTTTCATACTTTAGGCTAATTAGACCGGTATCTACTCTTTAATGTGAATCCCATACCTCTAACAAATATCCATTTCACCACAAGAATTCAAATCTTAAGTCTGTGGTACCAAAGGGTAGAGTACTACTCAATTAGACATCATGCAGCTAAGAATTAAGAGAAAATTACAAAAGGTCAAACTACAAATTAGGTCCCTGTCTAATTAGCCCAAAATGTGCACAAAATGACCGTAGAGCGACAAACCAATTAATGTTTTTAATCGGTAGAATTTTATTAAAAATAAATGTCAAATTCGTTTAATATCATAACAGCAGAGAGTGTATCTATTTGTTAAATGCAAGTTATGCCCACATTATTGCAAATCTTCCATGTATATTTATTCTATTACAGACATCTTTTTTATAAATAATAAGAAAGATAAACGAAAATTTACATTTTAAAGTAGTTTTCTAAAGGAAAGTCATAATTTATAAAATTGTCTTCCTACTGGCAAAAAAATTAACTCTTTTATTTAGTTATTTAGTGAATGATTTCTTGTTCTGTCATTTTGCAAAAATTAACGATAATTATCTCCATTAATATTTCGCTAATGATAATAATTAAGAAGCAAAAATTATGTCGTTAGTATCATGCAAAAAGTAGTTATTAAAATTAGGTTAGTAGTATTATGTAGTATGCTAGTAGTATATGTAGTAGTATGTTAGTAGCATTATGTAGTATATATTGTATTAGTATGTAGTATTCTTGTAGTTAGTAAAATTATGTCGTTAGAAAATTACAAAAGTTTAAACCATAAAAATATTCATTTAAAAAATGAAAACAATATTATTGATAAAGTTGTATGCCTCTCTTGCCTGTAATATATTCTTCAATGTTTTTAAGTGGAATTTTAATATTTGGAAATAAATATTTAATTCGTTGGGTATTATAGCAGCAGGCGTGTACCTATTTGTTAAAGGCAAATTGTGTCCACATTACTTCAATATTTCCATATTCTATTGCATTTTTAGATTTTCTTGTTTCATAAATATTACGAAAGATAAAAGAAAATTTAGATTGTAAACTAGTTTTCTGAAGGAAATTCATAATTTAAAAAGAAATTTTCCTAATGACAAAAAAATGAATTTCTTTATTTATTTATTTAGTGAAGGATTTCAGGTCTTGTCATTTTGAAGAAATTAACGATAATTATACCCATCGATATTTCGGTAATGACAATAATAAAAAAATGAAATTATGTCGTTAGTATCATTTATACTGCCACCATGTGTCATTGGCACAGATAAGCTTCATCAAAAGAATTAAAATTTCCTTGTGGTTTTTTCAAAATGTAATAATGGGGGTTAAGAAGGTTAAAAAAATTTTTTAATTCTTTTTGATAGATGTGGTACTAACGATCAGTTTTTCAATCTGAGCAGTCACGAGATTTAAATAACCTTGAAAATAAAATTGCATGTGGCAACAGTCTTATGATCACGTGCTAGCATACAATGAGGTTTGAATAAGTAAAAAGAGTTGTGACTAGTTGTCATTTAAAAATAATGAAATGTTAATAGCAGATTTGAAATATTCAAATGACAACAGCTATGCTAGTACATTAACACATTGGGGTTCTTTCTAAATTTATTATTTGATACATATTTTGTTACGCATTTGATTTTTAAATGAAACTTTTTTTTTTTTTTCTTTCTAATGCAGCTGGCAAACACTTAGACAGCTGGGTCTTGGATGCCTTAAGGCAAGCGCTGCACAGACGTACTCACTTTGCATTACTCAGGGAGCGCGTGCAACTTGAAGATAAGCCACGGAGTAACAATGCCCCCGCAACGCTCTACGATCCTATTAGACCGGGACCTACGGTTTAAAGTGGATTCGAACCACTACACACATCCATGGCACCGCCGGGACTCGAACCCGAAACCTGTGGTACCGAGCGCCAGAGCGCTAGCCACTCGGCCATTCAGGCTCTTTTAAATGAAACTAAAAAAGAAGTTATTTAAATAGTTAAATTCAAGAGATTGGGAATTTGTACGTAAATAGTAGAACGTAAATAAAAATTCAGATACGTAAATGAATCTTAATTTCTAGTGTGTGAATATATTTTATCTATGATGTCTTTAGAATGAATAAATTTTATAATGTCTAAGAATAATTAAATAAAATTAAAAATTTAATTCAGTATTATTAAGTTTTTTTTTTTCAAATGGTGGAATCAATAAAAGTTTCCCATTTAATCATTAGCGATATTATTTATTCCGTATCATTATTAAAATAATCCATTATTAAAATTATTAATCGAAACATATTATATACATGTTATTAATGATGTCTTTAGAATGAATTGACTTTATAATGTCTAAGAATAATTAAATTAAATTAAATATTTAATTCAGTATTATTAAGAATTTTTTTTTTCAAATGATGGACTCAATAACGATTTCCTATTTAATCGTCAGCAATATTATCTTTCAAGTTTTAGAATAAATACCAGTTCATTATTTAAATCATCCATTATTAAAGACCATGATTAAAAATCATCCATTATTAAAGACCGTTATTGAAATCATTAATCGTAATATATTATCGATATCTTATTAATGATGTCTTTAGCATAAATTGATTGTATAATGTCTAAGAGACATGTAATTCATAATAATTAAGAATTTTTTTTTCAAATGATGGAATTAATAATGATTTCGTATTTAATTATTAGCAATATTAGAGAGTTTTTGAATACCGCATTTTTATAATACGGTATTTTTCTCCTAGCGCTCGCGCATGCTCATAGTAATCATTATTACAGATACGCATGCGCAATTTCCTATGAGCATGCGCGCTAGGGAGAAAAAATAGGTAGATAAAAATACGGTATGCAAAAACTCTCTATTATCTTTCAAGTTTTTAGAATAAAGGCTCGTCCATTATTAAAATCATCCAATTGTTTAAATCAGCTTTTATTAAAGACCATTATTAAAATCATTAATCGAAACATATTATAGTTATATTTTCTGATGAATTTCAATAGATGAAGAATTTGTACTAACAAAGAATAATAAATAAAAATCAAGTAATAAATGTAAAAAAGGTAAAAAATAAATAAACATTTAAATACATTAATGAATCTTAATTTCTAGTGTGTGAATATATTTTATTAATGATGTCTTTAGCATGAATTGACTTTATAATGTCTAACACAAATTAAATTAAATTTAACATTTAATTCATAATAATTAAGATTTTTTTCAAATAATGAAATCAATAGCGGTTTACCATTTAATCTTTAGCATTATTATCTTTCAAATTTTAGAATAAATGCTAGTCCATTATTAAAATCTTCTATCATTAAAGACCATTATTAAAATCTTCACTCGAAATATATTATAGTTATATCTTCTGCTATCTAATTTTAAAACAATAATGTCTTGGCATATATTATTGCTAACTCAGTAGTATAGCCTGACTTAAATCATACCTTTTTATTTTATTCAAGTCATTTGCGTTAAATAAAATTTGTTAAAAACGTTAATTATTCCTTTTCTTTTTTTCTGTAGTTCAAATAGTTATTTTGTTTATTAAATTCTAATTTTGTTTATAACAGTATAATTCCTAGGAACATAACTCTTTTTGCTTTTTTATTGAAATTTAATTTTTTCATGCACGCAGTTTTATTGGCAACATGAATCTCATAATACATATAATATGTTGATATGCTAATACATTTTAATAAGCATGTACATACATAATAATAACTATGCCCATGCATGTTAATAAGTATGTTCATACACGATAATAAATATACCCATACATGATAATAAACCTTTTCATTCATGATAATAAATATGCTCATTCATGATAATAAATATGCTCATTCATGATAATAAATATGCTCACTCATGATAATGAGAAATTGAAAACAAAAAGAATATGTTTTTGTATGAAATTAATATAGGAATGAAATTGAGAAAATTTAGGAAATATTTAATTATTTTATTCCATGTTACTTGAGAACTTCATATTGGATTAAGATAAGAGTGAAATAAAACCATGTTTAAAGTAGGTGAAAAGTGTGTACAGAGATTTTATCAGTTAAACCTGCATTCATGATAAAGAACTAGGATGCATCATTTATTTGCATTGTTACTCATACTAAACCAATCAAAAAAATATACTAAATAAAACTACTAAATCATATAAAATTATGTACTACAGAAGGTGAAAATAAAAAATGTGACTTTAAATTTCTAAACATATATATTTTAATTAAATAAAAAATTCATTCAAAAAAATTGAAGATATTTTTTATTAATTTCATTACATATTTCATGTAAAATTTTTATTTGTTAAATTATTAGTTCATACAATACTGATAAAAATTAAATTTTTTATGGCTGATTTTTTCAAATAATAAGGGAATTATTCATACAAAAGATGAATTTAAAAAAAAGCACTCAATGAAAAAAATTATTCGCTTTATTTAAATTTTCATGGTGACTTTATATTTGCATATTACTGAATACTTGTGCTTTTTTTTATTTTTTTTATTATTGAAAATATTGAATTCTTGTATTTCTTGCAAATTACTTACGCATATTATTGCATTCTTTATTTCTTGCAAATTACTTACGCATATTATTGCATTCTTGAAAATTATTACGCATATTATTGCATTCTTGTATTGCAAATTACTTACGCATATTAATGCATTCTTGTATTTCTTGCAAATTACTTACGCATATTATTGCATTCTTGCATTTCTTGCAAATTACTTACGCATATTATTGAATTCTTGTATTTCTTGCAAATTACTGCATATTAAATTTTTATTCTTGTATTTTTGCAAAATAACGCATATTATTGCATTCTTGTATTTCTTGCAAAGAGGAATTTACGCATATTATTGCATTCTTGTATTTCTTGCAAAACTTACGCATATTATTGAATTCTTGTATTTTTGCAAATTACTAACGCATATTATTGCATTCTTACGCATATTATTGCATTCTTGTATTTCTTGCAAATTACTGCATATTATTGCATTCTTGTATTTCTTGCAAATTACTTACGCATATTATTGCATTCTTTATTTTACGCATATTATTGCATTCTTGTATTTCTTGCAAATTACTTATGTTATTGCATTCTTGTATTTCTTGCAAATTACTTACGCATATTATTGCATTCTTGTATTTCTTGCAAATTACTTACGCATATTATTGCATTCTTGTATTTCTTGCAAATTACTTACGCATATTATTGCATTCTTGTATTTCTTGCAAATTACTTACGCATATTATTGCATTCTTGTATTTCTTGCAAATTACTTACGCATATTATTGCATTCTTGTATTTCTTGCAAATTACTTACGCATATTATTGCATTCTTGTATTTTTGCAAATTACTTACGCATATTATTGAATTCTTGTATTTCTTGCAAATTACTTTCGCATATTATTGCATTCTTGTATTTTTTGCAAATTACTTTCGCATATTATTGCATTCTTGTATTTCTTGCAAATTACTTTCGCATATTATTGCATTCTTGTATTTCTTGGATATTGGGAGGGAGATGAGATGAGAGATCGGGATGAGAGATTCCGGGATGAGAGATTTCCATTGAACGCCAGTAGCGCCTTGCGTCCTCTCGGGAGGGAGGTTCCATGCCAATCGAACTTTTCACCGGACGCCGCAAGGGGCAACAGTGCGTAGGAGGATCACGGTAGGTAGAACCACGGTTACAATATTAATTTATTTGTAAACATAAAAAAATAAAACAAATAATAAATATGTTGTTTGATATCACATAAATTTAACTAATGCCTAAGTATTTTGTTTTGAATTTTGTAAAAATCAAAGATTAACTAATATGTCAATTGATTTTATTTATTTTTTTTTATATTCATATAAAAGAAGTTTATCCAAACTAATACTAATATTATGCTCACAAATACTAGTTTATCCAAACAGTCTTGCGCTTTTATTGTATTATCTAATGTTAACATCATTTTTTTTTATAATACCAACATCCCGTGTGGATTCTGGTTCTTAGCCCATGCTTGTCGTAAAAGGCGACTAAAAATAGTACCCAGTGTCCTAGGTATAACTGGGAGGTGTAAAATTCGGCTTCTCCCTTTGAGGGCCCCATGTGTTGCGCCGCAAGGTCAAAGTGCAAAGTGCAAAGTTGTTGGATTTATCGGAGTACCGGGGAATAATCCCCACACCTCCGGTTAAAAATTTAAAATTAAGCTGCATAATAAGATAAGAACAAAAATTTAAAAACAAAAAGAATTAACGTTAAGAAAGCAGCATTGCTCTTAGAAATTAAGTGTTTTACTATAAAAACAAAAACTAGGAAAAAGTATAGAATTTAAAATTAAGTTCAATCTTTGCACAGTGCATAACAGTTTAAAATCTCTGAAAAATTAAGAGGGAAAGCAAAAAGGAAAAATAGTGCAAACAACACGGAGATGGTGGAGCTACTGACTTCAGATGGGCTTAAAAATTTTTAACCTTTTCGAAACACTATAAATACCACGAGTGGGCGGAGTTATTTGAGGCGGACTTCTCATTTGAAGCTGTGGAGTTGAGTAATGTCTAGTGTGTATTGGTAGAAAATTGTTTGTTTACATTAATTCTATCCTGTGTCTATGTGAATTCTTTTAGGCGTTTTGGAAACTATTGAAATCTAATTCAAAAATTGCGCGAGGTCGTTTTTTATTATATTTATATGGTAGATATTCAGGTAGATTTAACATTAAAAGGAGTTATCACTGAGCGGGATTTTATTAAGAAAATTTACAGCTAGTTTTTGGTGTAATTTAGAATAGGCTCGATTTTAAGGTCGGCGTGGATTAGCGCCCAAAGGTCAAGGACAAATAAGCTGCATTTTTTACCCTTTACCATGACCCGTACTAGTTCATGGGCTTGGTCTAGATCAGGGGTGGTCAACACAAATGATCTTGCGGGTCACTTTGGAAATTCATGCTATCTCCGCAAGCAGCATTTAAAATTATATGTCCCCCATATAATATTTAGGCCCACTATGGACATTTTTATATTCATACTACAACTTGTTGTATTAGATGTTCCAAGATGCGTGCGTATCATGAGTTCGCAGAATATACGTTAATTATTCTGGGAACTCATAAATAAAACAGGTAATATCTGTCCTATATTCGCAAGAATATTATTTTAAAATCAAAGTTAATTTTTCTCGTGATTTTGACAGTTAATTTTTGATTATATGGATGCACAAATAATGTTTTTAATACATTGGTTTTCACTACTTTGACCATTCTAGAATAAATATATTTTGTAAAAGTGTGATACAACTCACGGGCCGGAAAAATGCTCAAGGCGGGCCGCGGGTTGGCCACCCCTGGTCTAGATGTTGCTAGCGTCCAAGTGGGATAAGAAACAACAACAACACAATACCAACTATCTGCTTTGCAAATTTTAAATAGAACTATGTAACGTGTCTTTGCCGTCATATCAGTATAGTATATTTAAAAACAATAATAAAAAAATTATTTAACTTATCAGAATTCAAACTCGAGGCAGAAAACATTTCTACCAATGCAACAATTTGACGATGACCATGGTTTGGTCTGTCGCTCTACGGCCATTTTGTGCACACTTTAACTAATTAGACCAGGACCTGCAGTTTAACGTGGATTCTCAACCACTCACAAACATCCATGCCAGCGCCAGGATTTGAACCTGAAGCGTGTGATACCAACGGCAAGAGCGCTAGCCCCATGGCCATCAGGCCGCTGATGATGACGATGGTAGGCCGGGTTGTCGGAGAGATTTGGTTCCTTAGCAACCTCTATCTCCTGCTTTGCATGTGACAGGGAAGGTCAAGCTTTTATGCAAATTGAGCTAAGAAATAAATAAAGTGTTTTTTTTTTTTAATTACGAAAGGAATTTAAAAAGAAAAATAAATAAAATAAATGAAATTGAAATTAATAAGAAAGGAAATTAAGTTTAAAAAAGACGAAAAAACTTTTAAGAAAAAGCTAGCTGCATGAATACGTAAATGATAATAATACAAATTAGAAATAGAGGAGTCAAGGTCAAGTTGAAACAAATCAATTAAAGGAAGGAAATTGCAACTTAGCAGAGAAACTGCTTGGGAAATCAGAAAGGAGGATATCATGACATTAATGAATAATATTTAGAACAGCTCGAGGTCTTTCACTATTTTTGAAAAAAATAATATAAAATATAAAATAATATAAAATAATAAAAAATAATAATATAAAATAATAAAAATAATATCAATAATAATTTTCAAACTAAGTGATTTATATTTGGAATAGAGTTATAAAAATTTTTTCGATTTTATATACAAATTGTTTAAAGCTTGGGGTGAAAGAAGAGCAAGTCTGATATCCTCATTTTTAAACACCAGGGCGAATTTGTAATCATTCTAATTATTTTATTTTCTGTTACTAATCCCCCTTTATGCAGGACAACCTACACTAGGTCCAGAAGACCCAGTCACAGGCGACTGGCCCATGGCTAAGGTAACATGCAGATTCACTTTTAGCGAGGAACGAGCTGAAGACTGAGTAAACCTCACGACAAAGCCCTACGGTCATATTAGACCGGGACCTACGGTTTAAAGTGGATTCCGCACCACTGCATATATCTATGGTATGGACGGGACTTGAACCCGAAACCTGTGTCACCGAGTATCAAAAGATTGAATGTTATATTCTTATTTATTATACACTGCATTATAATTTCTATTTTACGCGCAAACTAGGGTTATTTTTTTCTTGCGTTCTTTAATTGTGCAAATTCCGAAAAGTAATAGATGCAAATAGCTTTTTTTTTTTTTTTAACTTTTGCAGAGGTATTAATTTTTAGTCCGAAGGGAATTCGAGTCTATTATTAATAATTTATTATTGAGACTATTAATATTAAGTCTATTTATTATTAGTCCGTATTGAATCAAATATATTTTTGTTGCGTCTAATCATCAATGTCCTGCAGCGCGGGACGGACATCTCATGAGTAATCCACCTATGAATGGAGGGCGACCTGATGACCAATTGGCTAGCGCTCTGACTTTGGAGCCACAAGCTTCAGGTTCGAATCCTGCCTGTGACAGGAATGTTTGTGAGTGGTTCGGAATCCCCGTTAAACTATAGGTCCCGGTCAAACTAGCCAAATTGTGCACAAAAGGTCAGTAGAGCGACGAAACCAAAACCAATCTATGGATGGACGTAAAGGGGCAGCTTCTATTATGATGGAGCACCCGTAGGTATAAATCTGGCATGGCTCCGTGACGCTGAAGACGGAGGGCAGTGTTCAGGGAGAACTACCCCACATTTGCGTATCGTATGGGAGAAAACCTAGAAACTCCCACTATGTTGTCTGACAAATGAAGCAAGATGCTGAACATTTCAAACGGCATCGAGCCTTCTCGTTTTCTGGAACAATGCCTACAACAAAGCCGCCAGTGAATTGAACCTTAGCCCTAATGCTTGGGGCCTGAATGGCCGAGCAACCGCTTGGTGTCACTGGTTTCGGGTTCGAGTGCCGGAGATGCCACGGATGTTTGTAGTGGTTTGGGATCCACTTTAAGCCGTAGAACCTGGTCTCATACGACTGTAAGAGCGTCACGGAGCCCAATCAGACTTCTCACCCACATCATTCCGAAACTGTAAAGGGTCAACTCTACTTCAGACACAGTGATGTGGTGTGGTGTAGTAGTAGTAGCCCGAATGCTTACCATCGGCGCATATTTCTACTGACCCACAAGCAACACATCTATATTTATAGTAGAAATTTACATACCACTGTTATTACCATTTACATTACTGTTTTATTAAAAAAATTCTTTGTAATGATTCTAATAAATTATTAAAATTTGTAATTTATTCAAATGATATAATACTTTATGCAATATTTTCCCACATTGTATTTCTGTGGATGTGGGAAATTCGAGTTCGAGATAGTAGAAATACCGAGTTCTACTTAATATGCATTATACAGTTCATAAATCCTTTTGAACAGCATTTTTCACCTGCAAGGACAAACCGTTGCACGTGAAAGCAAAGGTCGTAAAAATAACTGGTAGTAGATCCAGCATGGATAAATTGAAAATATGTATATTATATGGAAGCACGTGTTTATCCAAAACGTGTTGTTAAAAATTTGTTTTTTATGTAAATATCTCCTGTCTCACTAACGAATATTTCAAAGTTTGATGCAAGCATGGTTATATATTTAAATAAAAAAAAAATTATGTCACATTTAAAATGTTAAACATTTTTAATACTGTGTTATAAATTTCTGCAAATTATTAACGTAAATAGTATAAAATATTTAACTGAATGAAATTTTTAACGGAAAAATGTGTTATGATCAATTGATCAATCATATTGTCATAATAACTCATTTGAAATGAAAAAATGCTTAAAATATTTTTATTTAACTTCGACTACCGATTGGCTAGCGCTCCGGCGTTCGGTACTTCAGATTTCGTGTTTGAGTCCCGGCGGTGCCATAGATATTTTGGCGATTCGGAATCAACTTTAAACCGTAGGTCGCGGTCTAATAGGATCGTAGAGCGTTATAGTAGTGTTACTCGTGTCCGTAGCCTATCTTCAAGCAACACGTGCCCCCTGGGTAGTGCTAAATGAGTAATAGCCGTGCAGCTCTTGCTTATGGCATAAAGATTAACTGCCTCTGTATTGCCAGCTGTTTTAAAGCAATAATTCAACAGCAACAACAATTCAACAAAAATGCCAAAAATATTATATAATGAATCTAATATTTTTTTTTTGTGTAATACCAAAAAATTCAAATGAAATTCTAATTTTTTTATTAATTCCACATAAAATAAAATTTTCGATGGCGAATTAGCAAATTATTTAAAATCTGGTTTATACGTAAGTTGAATTTTATTCTTTTCACTTATATTTTATATTTTGTTTTATAACTCATATTTATTTATTAACGCTAATAGCATCCAACGTTTTTAGGCTAGCTCAAATTCCTTTACACTAGAAGATTGAAATTTCAATTATTTCAACTGGAATAGTAGATACTACATGATGGCGATTGATACTGATGATAGCGACTGCATGATGGCGACTGATACTTATGATAGTGACTACATGATGGCAATTGATACTGATGATAGCGACTGATAGTACATGATAGGGACTGATACTGATGATGGCAACTGACACTACATGAAGAAGACTGGAATTCAACTAACTAATATTTATTTGCACTAAAGACAGTCACAGAAGGACAGTTCTAATATAATTCCCAACTATTAATGATTTGCCTCACTGCATGTTCAGGCAAAAACCGTTACGCTTCAACATGCTCAGAGCGAACAGCAGCTAGACAACACCATTGCTTGCAGGAAGCCAAAGTTCAGAATGAAACTAAAACGATTCTCATTGGATGAAGGAATCACGTGAGCTATTATGTAGAGAATGATGTTCACTGAACTGCGACGAAACAGGATTTTATGATGATTTGAACCAGGGTTTCTTCTCATAGAGAAATCGTGCGTTTATACGCTTAATTTTTAATTATTTTATTTAAAATTAAGGAATTAATATAATTTAACCAAGAAAATTTTTATCATATTTAATAGAAACGACACGACAATTTAACAACATTTGATGCGTATGCTTATAGAACCAATTTTTTGTGGCATTATGTTATTTTTGTGTGAATTCATTTGAATACAAAATTTATGAAATTAACCTTGTTGAAGTTAATTAAATAACACGCAAAAATGTATTTTTATAATCTGCAATTATTAATTTTATTTTAAGATAAAATGTTCTGATAAAAATGTAAAACATAATCTATATCTGTTTGGTTTTGTGTTTCCAATAAAAATTGAGTCTTTTAAAATATTTTTTATTTATTTTTGCAAAAAGAATAATTGAAATGTTTTATATAAGAAAACAGTACAAGTTTTTTTTTAAATGTATTTTATTAATATTTTTTCCTTTTTTAATAAAAAGCAGCAAAAAAAAAAACATTTTTTATTTCATCGCTTAGAAAATGTACCAATTTTTGAAAGATATTATTTATAATAATAAGGTTATTGTTTTAATAGTTAATATGGCAGCATATTAATCACATTGTTATAAACTTTTATTGTTATATCCATATGATGAATATATTAGTATTTTTTATCTTTTTAGAAAAGAAGCAGCAAAAACATTTTTATTTCATTCAGTAACATTCTATACGTTTCCGCAAACAAAACTAAATGCAAGTTCTTTGCTCAATGAATTCAGACATTTCAAAAATCGCCGGAATCAGTTTTAGCGTCTCACAAAGCCCAGAGTAACTCAAACACTAATGAATATTTTAACGTCAAATTTCACGCAGATGTCAAGGACAGTGCCAGCAACTTAAGAAAAGAAAAACAAATTGAAAATTGGTCTTGCTTTTGGACACCGTAGTATAACGAGCACTTAGAACAAAAAAGTATGAAAGAGATGATATAGAAAGCCATAAGTTTACTGTCTTATGAAAGAAATTAATTTCAGTTTGTATTTATCATATCAAAAATGTTTTTTTTTCTTTCTTTCCTTACTTTGATGAGCGTCGGGTCCATTTATTTTTGCTTTATTTGTCCTTTTAAGAGCCCACCGTCGGATGATGAAATTCGTAGGATTATCGCAATGGATCGCAATTTCGTGTCGTATGGGTATATGAGAACGCACAATAAACTCCAACAAAATAGATTGGCTTCAGATGTGAGACGCTTGTTCACGTTATCATAAGTTCCATCAGTATACTTGTTTCTGAAAGCAGTGACTGCAACGCATGCCGCAGGTGGATTCGAAATATCAGAGTTTGAAAACGCCTTGAATAACTAAGCGCCGATACGGTCAAATGGCAAAATAGGGGCCGTTGGGATTTGGTGATTTTGTGGCGCCAACTGATAAATCGCTAAATATAGATCGACATTCTTTATACTTTCATTTTTTAAACTTTTGTTTTTTAACTTCATAAACTAAACTTTTGGGATAATTACTTTTACGGTTTGGTAAAATTCTTCAACGTATATCTTGTAATTTTCATTCCATCTATGCTTATACCTGCTACATTGTGTGTTCATAATCTCGTTTTAACTTGTCATACGAGATACAAACTGAAAAGCTGAAATGTGATATTTACTGAAAACTCTTTATCAATTCAAAGCATTTTTGTGTACATTTCATAATTAATCTCTCCTCAACACATTGTGTACTTTTGAAAAGAAAATTAACTGAAATTTTCGGGCGAAGCATTAAAATACCTCATGATTATTTTCTTTGTATATTTTCATCATCTAGTTAACAAGGTCATTACATTTACCGATTCCTGTTCAATATTCCCAGTCCTTTGAAACCACTGATATAAGGAAACGAAAGTAATGAATGACAGGCAAGAAGATCTTTAGTCCTCATTATTCAAAGGAAAAACGAAATGATGTTCTGTCATTTTTGCAATTAATACTCAATTCTTGATTTTGTTGCGCATTTGGTGTCAGGAAGTTTTTAGTGTGTCGTTTTATGAATTTACAATTAATGGTGTTATGCAGTCAGTAATTTCTCTAATAATAGCTGTCAAAAACGTTTTCCCCCACCACAATCACTATAATGATAAAATTATATCAGTAATGCAATTCAACATAAGAACATTTTTAATTAATTGTATTATGAAATAGACTTAATGTCAGTCATATCTTTAAGCATGTGATTAAAATGTTTAATTTTCATTGGAAAAGTAAAAAGAAGGAAAATGAAGCACTTCAAGTATGTAATTTCCTATTATTACCTTAAATAGAGGCCTGAAGGCCGAGAGACTAGCGCACAGTATCACAGGTTTCGAGTTCGAATCCCGGCGGTGCCATAGATATTTGTAGTGGTTCGTAAAAACAAAAAACATTTCCTGTCCCGAAATTTGCCTGTATGCAGATGGCCATGGCCCACCATGAGGCTGTCGCGTCACTGACGATGATTATTTGTGCCTTAAATATCACTGTTTATAATTAAATACTTATCTTTTTAAATGGCTCAAAATACTGCAATAATAAGGAAATTTTTAATTTGTGTAACGAAACATTTTTCTTTTGCGAGGTAAAATTCTACCGCCATTCCCCAATCTTTTCATATATTAAGTAAAGTAATAAGTTTAATAATTTATTTTATTCATTTTATTTAAGTAATATATAAATAGTTTATTTTTAAATCAAATAATGCTTAAGCATGACTCGTGGCAACTTGCGCCGCTAGTGAGTATTAGAGATGAGGTTTAATCCGCTGTCGGCTTTGCTGTAGACATTTTCAATACATGAGGAGACTCGATGGCGCTTGTGATGTTCAGCATCTTGCCTCGTTAGTCGGATGGGAATTTTCCGGTGCAAATGCGGAGTAGTTCCCCTTAAAATATTGCCCTTCTTTTTCAACGACACGAAGCCAAGTCAGACATCTACCTACGGGTGCTCCATCACAACAGAAGCTTATCCCCCCCTCCCGCCCCTTCTTTCCTTCCATGAGAAAACGCGGATTCATAGATTTGGTGTCTAGATGTTACTGCCGACCTAGATGAATAAAAAACAACAGCAAACATAATGCTTAAGAATATTAGTAATTATAGTTCCATGCCTATGCTACAAATAGATACAATAAATATGTAAGCAAGAATATCCTTTCCTTGAGCTCGATAAGTAAGGCAGAAAGTTAAAATTCCTTAGATACTCAACTTATAGGTATAAAGATAAAAATTATGTTGCCATAATGTAGATAGACTGCAGAAGGGCTCAGGCTGGTGTAGTGGGCATGCATGATAATGTTGAATCCGTTGCATCAATTTTAGTGGCTAAGGACCAGGTAGAAAGCACCTGAAGCAATTGAAAGCAGCAATTAACTAATTTTATGAAAATTGACTGTGACTAACTACAAATATTTAATGTATTTTTATTAAAACAGTGTATAGTGTTGATTACTATTGTTTCATGTTATTTTAAGAGTATATATCATCTTCAATGGCGCAACAGCCTCATGGTGGGCCAAGGTCATTGCCTACCGTCAGATTTTGAAATATAAGATGTTTTCTTTTCATCATGTAGGGTTGTTATCTCAATTCTCAGCACTATTCAATCATGTTAAATCGGAACCTACGGATTAAAGTGAATTCCGAATCACTGCAAGCATCCATGGCACAGCCAGAATTGAACACGAAACGTGTGGCATCGAGTCCCAGACAGTCCACCGACAGTTCCTAGAGTGTATATAATGTGGTTGGTTTTGTTGCTCTACGGTCATCTTGTGTACACGAGGGCTATAGACCGGGACCTACAGTTTAAAGTGGATTGTGAATCAATACAAACAACCATGGCAGTGTCGAAAGCGAACCCAAACCCTGCAGCACTGTGCGCTAGTTAATCGGCCATCAGGCCCAAAGAGCATATATAATGCGATGAAAGTCAACACCAATATGGCGATGTAAACATGCCGATGAAGTGTTATAATTAGAGTAATTCAATTACGCTAAGTATAACACTTAAATGTGCACACACGTAAATAAAATGCATTATAATTAAATAACTTTATTCTTAAATTGTGAAATTCACTCTAAAATTTTATGAAAACAAAAAAACGAGTTAAATTAATCACAACTTATATACATATTACTTATCATCTTACCAGTGCATATTTAAATTAAAAAAATAAATAGATAACTTTCTGTGGAAGGAACAAATAACTGAAATTTCATTACTCAAGAATCAGATTTGACTATGTTACGTTATGTTTATTGGCTAAAATTCTTAACAAAATTCCTGAAATATCAAAAAAGGTAAATTAAAGTACTTGATTCTGCCAGGAAATCTTAAATAAAATGGTTCTCTAGTAACTGTGGCGCCACCAATTTTGTTTTCATTGTAGTTCACCATTTTCCGGTTTTAAATCTTCCTTGGCCGTTCGAAATCATATCAAAGTGACTAGATTCAGAACAACGCTTCACTCCTATAGGTCCCTTTACCCCAGGGGTGGCCAACCCGCAGCCCGCTTTGAATGTTTTTCCCGCCCGTGAGATTTATCACTTTTACAAAATATATTTATTTCATAATGGCCAATGTAGTGAAAACCAATGTATTAAAAAAATAGATTACGTAGTGTGCATCCCTATGTTCAAAAAATTGACGGTCAGAAATGATGAGAAAAATTAACTTTAAAGTAATATTCTTGCGAATATAGGACAGATATTGTCTCTTTTATTTATGAGTTTACAGTTCGCAGAATAATTAAATTATATTCTGCGAACTCATGAGAAACATTTAATATAACAGATGTCAATGTCATGATATCCTCCTTTCTGAAATTTCATGCAGTTTCTCTGCTGAGTTGCAATTTCCTTTCTTCAATTGATTTGTTTCAACTCGACCTTGACTCCTCAATTTCTAATTTGCATTATTATCATTTACGTATTCACGCAGCTAACTTTTTCTTGAAACTTTTTTTCGTCTTTTTAAAACTTAATTTCCTCTCTTATTAATTTCAATTTTACTTATTTTATTTCTTTTTTTCTTTTAAATTCCTTTCATAACTTTTTTTTTGAAAAACACGTTATTTCTTTTTAAATTTTTATTTCTTACTCAATGGGCTTAAAACTTGACCTCCCTGTCACATGCAAAGCAAATGATAGAGATTGCAATGCAACCAAAGTTCTCCGACAACCCCGACAAATCGCCATCGTCAAATTGTTGCATTGATAGGATTGTTTTCTGCCTCGAGTTTGATAAGTTAAATAATTTTTTTATTAATGTTTTTAGATATATTATACTGATATGAAGGGAAAGACGCGTTCCATTTTTAAAATTGCAAAGTAGATAGCTTTTGTTGTTGTTGTTGTTTCTTATCCAACTTAGTCGGCGGCAACATCTAGACCAGGGGGTGGCCAACCTGCAGGCCGCATGCGACCCACTTGAATATTTTTTCGGCCCGTAAGATTTATCACCTTTTTACAATATATATTTATTTTATAAGTAGTGAAAACCAATGTACTAAAAAAATACAGTATGTGTGCATACATATATTCAAAAATGAACTGTCGAAATTAGGAGAAAAAAATTAACTTTGATTTGAAAATAATACTCTTGTGAAAATATGACAGATATTGCCTGTTTAATTTATGATTTTATAGTTATGAGTTCGCAGAATCTAATTTAATTATTCTACGAACTCATTAAACACGCGTATCTTAGAACATCTAATATAACAAGCTCTATGTTTTACTTTTAAGTAACCTCAGGGACGCAGTGACCATCTTTAGATACGCACAGTTGATGGCTGATAGCAGAGCGAAGCAGACTCTTATTTCAAGTTGTTAGCGCTTTTTGGCTCAACTTATACTTGCGATTTTTTTTTTTTTTTTCGAAAATTAAATTCACCCAACACAAAACAAGCTCAAACATAACGGATGCAACACCCACTACGATGTGCAAATACCCAAATTGAGATCGATTCTCAAAAGCTAAGTGAAAGAGTGGAGATACAGATTTTACACTAGTAAAATAAATATTTTTACATTTCATTTTAGTGTTATATATTTCTTTACAATGTGCGTTTAGTATCATTATTAATATATTGTCTATGTTTACATGCAAGAATAATAGTAAGCACAAAATAACAACTCATTCTGTTTCAATTTCTCACTCCAAAAATGTCTATAGTGGGTCTAAATCTAATATGGGGATATATAATTGATATGCAGGCCGCGGAGTTAGGATGCATTTCCAAAGTGGCCAAGATCCTTTGAGTTATCCACCCTTGCTTTTACCCTATATACTCGAAGACCGTAAACAGTTAGGATATGTTTTAAGATTCAACGGTCAACCATGGACCGTTCACATTTCAAGGTGACCAGTCCATTCGCTCCAGATATTACGTATCACCCGTATTGGCACCAATTCCTTAAGCAATTAAAATGTAATAGAATGTTTTTCAAGATAAAAGTATTGTGTAACCATTGATCGTTCACGTTTCGAGGTGACCAGAGTCTACTCCATTCAGACCCTACATTATCCCCCAGATTTTTACATGAACAAAAAATACTACTACTACTATACCCCACCACATCACTGTGAGTAGGGCTGAGTTGCCCCCTTTACAGTTTGGGAATGATGTGGGTGAGAAGTCCTGATTGGGCTTGCTCTACGATCATATGAGACCGGGAACCTACGGCTTAAAGTGGATTCGAACCACTACAAACATCCATGGCACCGCCGGATTCCGAATCCGAAAACCTGTGACACCGAGAGCCAGAGCGCTAGCTGCTCGGCCATCAGGTCCCTAACAAAATACACAGGGATGTGAGAGAAATTTTTTAGGTAGATGGTAACAGGAGACAGCACATAGGGAAATATTTGTAAGAATAGAAGAATGGATAACTGTCATTTTGTGAGCAAAGTTTATTTATTTTCTTTTCAAAGTTTATTTATTTTCGTTTCAAAGTTTATTTATTTTTCTTTTCCAAGAAAATCAACATTTTATTTAGAAAAAAATTTAGAAGAGGTGAATTAGTTTGGAAATAGTAAAAAAAATATCGCCTTTAAATTATCTAGCACAAAAAAAAAAAAGTTGCATTATAATGATTGCGAAAATTGCTTCATTTTCTAAAATAGCGAATAAAAAACGAAAGTCACCGTTGCTTATTAATCGGTCCACTGGCAGTTTTCTTTATAATGTCATCACAGGGAAGTTTTTTTATTTCATTATTCTTTTCTTTTTTCTTGCCTTGCTACAAGTGTCTAAACTTGGTTTGGCCATCAAAAAATAGTCATCGGCAAGTATTTAAAATATTTCTCACGTGATTTATGGAATTGCCAGATACATTTTCTATATGCATGTTAAAGAGGAGAACCTCTTACTAAACGGATAGTAGTTTTGAAACTCATGAAAATTAATGTTTATGTTCATTTATAGCTTTTACATAATTTCATTTTTTTTCAAGATTATTTCAAGTTATAATTTCAAGATTATTTCATTTCCATCTGCAATAGTCGAAACGGACTCCACAAAACAATTATAGTTGACAACAGCAACTGAGATATTGTATGTTTCAGCGATCTGATGAGATTTTCTAAGACTACTGCCCATAAATTTGCCTTCCTGCACTGGAATAACATCATCTTCATTTTAAAATAACATCGTTTTTACCTCCATACTCACTCCCCTTTTAATACACATTTGTCAGAAGAAAATTATACATACTATTGAATTCTTTACGTTAAAATTTATAAAAATTACTCATAAAAACGCATCAAAATCCTCTAATTAAATGAACAGAGTTAAGTGAAGATTAAGTAAAAAGAATCTCTAGTTTAAACAACCTACGATCTCATGCAGGCCATGGCCTATGTATATGACAAATTTCAAATCTTCAAGTTAAAAACTGTGAATTTGTATGAAAAACAAAACAAACAATAAGTTTTCAAGTTTAAACATATTACTTATTTAGGTTGAGTTAGGTTAGTAGTTTCGATAAAGCGATATTAATCAATAGGTTTTTATAGTAGAGACGAAATTACACCCCATTTTAAAATTGCGCTGAATAAAAGTAGTTGCAATAGTTATTAGATACTTCATTAAGATGCTCAATTTTATTCGGATCAAAATGCATTTGCATTTGATCAAGATAAATATATTATGCATTTTTAAAAGGCACAAATACTTTTTAAAAAATGATAAATGAAAACCAATTGACATTACTTTTGCTCTTGGTTACATCAAAATCAAATCACATCCTTAAATACCCATTAAATTATTATTAGATACATTATTTTATTGTAGTTTTATTGTAGTGTATTATTTGTTTTATTTATTGTATATGTATATATATATATATATATATATATTACTTCTTATTATATTATTCTTCTGTACATGTGTTTGTCGTTGAACTCCTCTTAAACGGCTGGAGCGGTTTTGATGGAATTTGTATGTGTGTGTGTGTGACAAAACATGGTGCTGCAGCATTTCGTCTTATATACCGTTCAAACGATATCCATGAGTATGCACATCTATTGGAACATGAAGAATATATTCGAGATGTGTCATTTTCTACAATGCCTTTTTGTTTTGTTTTTTTGGCAGGGCAACGTATGCTGGGTTATGCTAGTATATATATATATATTTTTTTTTTTTTCTAATGCAGCTGGCAAAAATAGACCGTGATCTTTCGCCATAACGGCTGCACCTATGTTACTCACTTTGCATTACCCAGGGGCGCGTGTAACTTGATGGTTAGCCACGGACGCGGAGTAACAATGCCCCGCAGCGCTCTACGATCCTATTAGGACCGGGACATACAGCTTAAAGTGGATTCCGAACCACTACAAACACCCATGGCAAAGCCGGGATATATATATATATATATATATATTTATATAATGAATACATTTTCACGTTTTTCTTAATTCCTTTGCTACTCTGGCCTTTATAAATCTATGACCAGCATCTAAATAAATATTTCTGTTAAACTTATAATATTTATGACACACTCTGTAATAAATTATTTATTTGTTTTAATGGATTGTGTGTTTGATTTGCACAAAAACAACAGCTGATGTTATACTTACTCCACTGATTAAGCAGCAGGAAATGGCTGAAAAACACATTTTTCTCCTTTGTCTAGACATGTGAGATAATGCGCTCTCCAATTGCACTTTGCATCCCCCTTCCACAGAAATGGATACGTGATGGCTTGACTTTCAAAAAGCGACCCCTTCTGAAGAGCCCAGTGAACCCAGGGGGTGGTTGGGGGGTTGAAGATCGGGGATTCAGATCTCGGAAGATCTCAGAATTTCAACACAAAAACAAAATTAAAAAAAAAAAACACACAAAGGTTTTATCTTTGCCACACAAAAAAGAAAAGGTCTATTCGGAAAGCAGGATAGTCATTTCGATTTTGAAAATAGACATTTCTTTATTTCTGGCATTTTATCTGTTCTGTTGGTCGTATTTGGAGAAAACAAAACTATTTTACAAAAATTATGTACTTTATAAATGCTTTAGAAATAAAACATTTGTTAAATTGAAATACTGGTTTAATAAACTTATAGCTGGAATTTTAATTAATATTATACTGATAGTAGATTTATGAAGGGAGAGGAAAGAAAGTTAAATATGTGAGTTCTTCATATAAAAAATTTCAATTTAATATTTGCATAGGTAAAAAGTGAATCTGTCTTATAGAGAATATTATCTATAGTAGGTATATATATATCTAATATATAAAAAATTCTTGTGTCACAGTGTTTGGTTGCCAAACTCCTCCGAAACGGCTTGACA
>BPLR01006467.1:0-26721 GCA_021605095.1 Caerostris extrusa
AGTCATTCGCTTTCATATTCAACTCAGATGGCCTTCCGACTTGTCTCATTTACCACGAAAAACTCGCACACAATAAGAAATCAAATTTAGAGAGACACTTCACTAAAAAAACACACTCAGTTTGCTAGTAAATATCCAGTCGGCGAAGAACAAAAAAAAAAAAAAAGCTGTCGACGAGCTCCAAAAAACAAAAACAGCAATCAAGTTCCATGTTAAGTAACTGGAAGCAATCAACAAATAATGTTAATCTGGCAAGCTTCGCGGTATCACTAGAAATTGCAAAAAAAAAAAAAAAAAAAAAAAAAGGCAAACCATTGACAGATGGTGAGTATGTCAAAGATTGCTTCATACGTCCATCTGAAGAACTGTTTTGTAATTTCAAAACAAACCAGAAATCTTCAAAGATTTAAAAAAAATAAAAAATTCAAAATCAAAGATTTCCTCTATCTGCTAAAAACAGTACAAGATAGAATAGCTAAAATGTCTTCAAATGTAACATATTTGCAGGTGGAAGATATTCAACTTTCTTCTGCCTTATCACTTACTATAAATGAGTCTTGCGACATAAAAGACACGCCACAAGTTGCCCTTTTTGTCAGGTATATGTCTTCCCCCAAAGTTCAAAAGAAGAACTTCTAGGATTGTTACCGCTCTCGGAACAAACTAGAGGGGGAAGATATAGCGAATGCCGTGCAAAAATGCATTGAAGACATTAACATTGAGTTAAATAATTTCATTTCAATAGCAACTGATGGAGCCAGAAGTATGACAGGAAAAATAAAGGGGTAACAACGATTCTTCAGAGCAAAATAAACCACGGAATTCTTACGTTTCACTGCATAATACACCAAGAAGCGCTTTGTGTCCAAACATTTCCGGCCAAAATAATTGAGGTCATGAATTTGGTAATCAAGATTGTTAACAGCATCTTGTCAAAAGAACTCTACCATCGTCAGTTAAAGAATTAAACGAAATGGAGACTCAGCATTTCGACCTCTTCTTCACAATAAAGTGCGATGGCTTTCCAAAGGTAAAGTATTGAAACTTTTGCTTTGTGCTTGAATGAAATAAATACATTCCTAAATGAAAAGGCATTAATCATCCTGAATTAGAGAATGACAAATGGTTGAAAAATTTTACTTTATGGTGGATATCACAGCGAAATTAAATGAGCTGAATCTAAAAACTGCAAGGAAAGGGAAATCCAGTCTATGTTTTGGTAGAAGAATTGGTTTGTTTTGAAGAAAATTAATTCTTTTTGCAGAAGATATTCAGAGCGGTAAATTACGTCATTTTCAATTTCTAAAGCAATATCGCGATAAAACCAGTGCAACTGTTGACACGATGTATTTCAGCACAGTTATTAAAAAAATTAAACATGAATTTGCTGACAGATTTGAGCAATTCAAAACCAACGAAACCACTCTAGCATTCATAGTAAATCCTCTCAACATAAATAGTAACGAAATCCAAATTGAGCCATTTGGAATTGATACTGGATCTCTGAAATGCAATTGATCGATTTAAAAAGTAAAGCTTTGTGGGTGGAAAATTTACAGAATTGAAAACAAGTTGGAAGAGGTGGAGGTCCAGAACTGTATGTACGTAACGCAACAAAACTGGACAACTTTAAAAGAAATGCCGCGAGTTGCGACACTTATATTTGACGCATGGAATAGTCTTCCAGGTTGTTACAGTGAGGTGAAGAAGTTGGCATTTGGAGTGCTAACTATCTTCGGATCGACATATTCGTGCGAGCAAGCGTTCTCTTGCATGAATATAATTAAAAGTAAAATAAGAAGCCAACTAACAAATGAAAATTTAGAGTCGTGTTTGAAACTCAAAGCAACAAGCTATGAGCCAAATTTATCCAAACTTTCTAAACCATGCAAAGCCAACGCTCCCATTGAATTTGTTTGCTCAAATGTATGTTATTTTTTTTTTCATTTTAAGTACAAGTTACATTGTTTAGTAAAGTTTAAATTTTCTACTTGAATAAGCATGCAAAGCCATTGCTCCCATTGAATTTGTTTGTCCAATTGTTTGTTATTTAAGTAAAAGTTAGTGTTGTAAGTAAATGTTTAATTGTTTTAATTTTTTACTTAAATAATAAGTAATTATCTAAAAATGAATAAATAGAATGATATATGAATAAATAGATATTTTTCTTATGAATAAATAGATTTTTTTTTTTTTATCAAAAAAACTTTATATATGCGAAAGTACTACCAGGTGGGCTAGTATTATTAAATCGGCGCTACTAGTATTAAATCCATATGATTTTTAGTTACCCTAACCTTCAAAAGACACGTGTATAAATTTGACAGCTGTTGCACTATTAGTATGTGAGTTATAGCATTTTTAGTGAAGCAACTTTTGTTAGTTTGAAAAAAATGGATAAAAAGGAATTTCGTGTGTTGATTAAAGCATTGCTTTTTGGCGAAAAAAAAAATACTACTGAAGCCAAGGCTTGGCTTGATAAACATTATTTGGACTTTGCACCAAATAAATCAACCGTAGAGAAGTGGTTTGCTAAATTTAAACGAGGCGAAATAAGCACCGACGACGGCCCCAAAGCCCCAAAGAGGCTGTTACCGACGAAGACATCAAAAAGTCCACAAAATAAATTCTGATAACCGTAAAGTGAAATTGATTGAGATAGCTGAGACCCTAAAGATATCAAAGGAATGTGTTAGACATACCGTGAATGAATATTTGGATATGCAAAAAGCTCTCTTCAAAGTGGGTGCCGCTTGAGCTCCTAATCGACCAAAAACAACAACGAATTGATTATTCTAAGCAGTGTTTGGAGCTGTTCGATCGTAATAAACCCGAATTTTTGCGTCTATATGTGACAATGGATGAAACATGGCTCCATCTTTTTCACACCGGAGTCCAATCGGCAGTCAGCCGAGTGGACTGCATGTGATGAACACTAAAAATGCTATAACTCACATACTAATAATGCAACAGCTGTCAAATGTATACACGTGTCTTTTGAAGGTTAGGGATAACTAATAATCATATGGATTTAATACTAGTAGGGCCATCTATGTGACAGCCTATGAACTTTTCAGCCCACCTGTCATTTATTGCAAGGAAAAAAAAAAAAAAAAAAAATTTTGTGGCTCTTTAAAAACTTTGAAATTTTGTAAATTGCATTTTTGGCTCTTCCGACTCAAAAGGTTGCCGACCCCTGGGATATGTTGTTTCCGGGAGTGTTCCTTGTGATTTAAATGAGAATATTCATTGTGGATTAATTAGAGATAATTATGAGCAGTTAGATACCACTGTTAAATCTTTCTGGGAAATAGAAAACATAGAGATGGACATTCCTCCTAATAATGAAACTTGGATATGTGGAGCATTACAAAAATAATTTTTATAGAGATATAGAAGGGAAATATGTAGTTAAAATGCCCCTTAAAGAAAATCCTAAGTGTTTGGGAAAATCTAGAGATATTGCGCTAAAAAGGTTAGATTCCTTATGGAGGCGATTAGTGAAAGATCCTGACTATTTATTATTATATAAAGATTTTTAAGTGAATGTGGGGAAATCGATCACATGAATCAAATTAAAGAAAGTGAAGAAACTGAGGGTACTTATTATATACCTCACTTAGGTGTATACCGTCCCGACAAATTAAAAACAAAACTTCGTGTCGTGTTTAACATGTCTTCCCTTACAACAGAAGGAAATTCGCTTAATTCTTTACAATATAACGGAGGGGTAATACAAGACGACCTTTTTTCAATTATGGTTAGATTCCGTAAGCACGTTTATTCATTTTCGGCCGATATTAAAAAATGTATAGAACCATAAACATTTGCCTCAGTCAAAGAAAATTGCAACGTATTTTGTGGAAAGACGGAATTAATGAGCCAGTTAAAGAATACGAACTCGCAACTGTCACATACGGAACAGTTAGTGCTCCTTTTTTAGCTATGCGCACACTAAAGCAATTAGCAATAGATGAGAAAGATAACTTTTCGGTATCGGCACTTATATTGACAGAGGACTTTATATGGACGATGTCCTTTCCGGCGCAAATACTGTAACGGAAGCTCTCAGATTTACTAAAGAGTTAACAGAAATTCTGGACAGAGGTGGAATGCAGTTACATCAGTGGTGCAGCAGTGGAAATTTTCTGGCGGAGAGTGACGAGGCTGATTACTCCTTTTCTCCAGTGGAAATAAAAACACTAGGAATAATATGGCAACCTAACAAAGATTGTTTTTCCTTCAAAGTGAAAGTAGACTGTGGTAATTCGTTTACAAAGCGTGCAGTGTTATCAACCGTAGCAAAGATTTTTGATCCTTTGGGTTTACTTGGCCCAATTGTGACAAAGGCAAAAATTTTCTTGCAAAAACTGTGGCTAATCAAACTGGACTGGAATGAAAATTTGCCTAAAAAAGAACTTGAGGAATGGCAAGAATTTCTTATAGCTTTAACAACTATCAACAATATTAAAATTCCAAGATGCATATGTATCAGTGAACCGATATGCATCGAACTTCATAGCATCTGAGAAGCCATGAAGTCGCCTATGGAGCAGTAGTTTATTTAAAATCTTGCAGTGCTTCTGGGAAAGTGTTTGTGAAACTAATTGCCAGAAAATCTCGAGTTGCCCCGATCAAAACTATTTCAATTCCTTGATTGAGCTCTGTGCTGCCGTGCTGCTATCCAAATTAGTGCACAAAGTGAAAACATCTCTAAAAGATTGATGCGTCTCGAACCGTGTTTTGGACAGATTCGAAAATTATCCTGGCCTGGATAATGAAGGAACTGTGTTACTTAAAAACATTTGTGTCTAATCGCGTATCAAAAATGCAGCAATTTACAATTGTCAAAGACTGGAATTTTGTGCCTTCTGAAATGAACAGTGCCGACATCATTTCCCATGGATCTACATGCAGATAAACTCCAAGAGAATGAGTTATGGAGTGGACCACCATTTTTAGTGAACAACGAGTATCCTGTAGGTCCGGTGCGGCTTGTGGATGGAGATCTTGCATCAAAGGACGAGGATATGATTTGAGTGAACTGAAGCTGTCAGCAGCAAATCAAGTGTGTGCCGTGACTCATATTGTGGAGCCTTTAGATATTATTCATAACTGTTCTTCATTTACAAAACTCAAGAGAATAGTCGCCTGGTGCAAAAGATTTATCAACAATACAAGAAATCCATTAAATCGAACTTCTGGTACTTTGACAACTAGTGAACTTTCACAATCATTGGTATGTATTGTTAAAAACATTCAGAGGACTACTTTCATAAACGAACTTCAAAGCTTGGAGAAGGGCTCTTCTATTCCGAACAATAGTGAATTGTTAAATTTGTGTCCATTTCTAGATGATGATGGATTATTAAGAGTGGGTGGAAAACTCAAGAACTCTAACTTACTCTATAATCAAAAATGCCCATTAATTATTCCTGCTAAACATAATTTTACTTTTACTGCTATTAATCATTATCATGTTTTTTTATATTTTCATGCAGGTGCTGAAACAACCTATCTTTGATAAGAAATAGATTTTGGATTGTAGGAGGTAGAAATACTGTTCGAAAGATTTTAATTGCATAATTTGTAAAAAATAAATTCAAAAGGTTCCAACCAAATTATGGGACAACTACCAGCCGCCAGAGTGACTTCTAGTGTGTTTAATCGGGTAGGTGTGGACTTTTGTGGTCCATTTGAAATCAAAAATTTCACTGGACGAAGTAAACAGGTAAAAAAGATATTTGTGTGTATATATGTATGTTCTCTACAAAATGCTTACATTTTGAAATTGTAAATGATTTAACTACTGCAGCATTTTTAGCAAGCCTTAAAAGATTTATAGCTAGAAGAGGTAAGCCTGCAGAAGTGTATAGTGACAATGGCCGAAATTTTGTTGGTGCCAATAGAGAATTAAAAGTGTTTTTCAAATCTTTATTTAAGTTTAAGAGTGCAGAAGAAATTGAGAATTATATGGCTAATGAAGGTATTAAGTGGTTCTTTAATCCCCCTACTACTCCCACTTTGGAGGACTATGGGAATCTAGTGTCAAATATCTTAAATATCATTTGAAACGTATTGTAGGGAAAACAATTTTAAGCTATGAAGAGTTTTTAACTCAAAATTCAAATTGAGGCAGTTCTTAATTCTAGACCCCTTTGTCCACTTTCAAGTGATCCAAATGACGTGGAAGTATTAACTCCTGCACATTTTTTAATTGGTTCATCTTTAGTTACATTGCCTGAACCTAATTTTAGTGAAACTCCAATGAATCGATTGAGCCGTTGGCAATTGGTTCAAAAATGACTCAACATCTTTGGAAAAATGGTCAACGGAGTATTTAAATAAGCTGTTAAATAGACCTAAATGGTCTAAGGGTAAAGCAGATATAAAAGAAGGTGATTTGGTGTTAATTAAAAATCATGATAATTATTGTCCTTTAAAATGGAATTTGGCCAGAATTATCAAAATTCATCCAGGTGAAGATAAAGTAACAAGAGTGGTTACTTTAAAAGATAAAAATGGCAGACATAAAAGGCCAGTAGTTAATATCGTACCTTTTGCCTAGTGTTAATGAGGAAAATTAATTTTTATATTGTGTATTTTTTTTGTGATCTGCTTATTGTGTGAATATTTTTAGGAAAATGTATTTTTTATTGTGTATTTTTTGTGTGATCAGTGTATACGTGAATAATTTGAGAATTTTGTGAATATTTGAATTCTTAAAGAGTTGAATGTGAACATGTCAACGCCGGGCGGTATGTTCGCGCCAACGCGCAAGGATACCCCTTAGCGGCGAAAAAGTGTGTGTACAATACACATGCGCCTGCGCGCGCATAAGTGCAAGTCTGCAGTGTAATGCCAGAGAGGCAAGAGTGAACAGCACGGCTGCGAGTGGCTGTGACTGTCATGTAAATAAAACGTTGTTAAGTTTTCATTGTGATTACTTATTGTGTTAGTGTAAATGTGATACAGTCCGCTTGTATAAGAGAACATGTGTCAGTGCTTTTGACGAGAACAATCTGGAATATCTGTTCTTGAAGTATAAAATTCTGTTGGATTTGTTTTACTCAAGGTGAAAAATCTCTCTGAATTATATAAAACTAGAAAAAAATAAACCCCAATGCACAAATATAATACAAAAATTTGTAAGCTACGAAGGTGTCTTTAAAATTGTAAGCATCCCAATATCTGGGAAAGAGAAAAAAAATGCTCTGCTTGATAGTTACTTTCTCTGATAGACCACACATATCACGCAAAACCAACAGTCAGGATGTTTTCACTAAAAAGGAAATCGGAAGAATTTTTCTTCGAGTATAAGTGCTCGAAGCGAGAACTATGTGTCAATCAAATCAATAAATGGATTAACATAGAAGAAACAAGTAATATGAAAGTTATAGTTTTTAGTAATATATTAGTTATATATATAAAAATATATTTGTTTGAGCATGTTTGTTACATGCTTTATGCTTTGTTTATCCATACTTTGTTATATGTTCATAAATTGTTTGCGAAATCTTTGTTACATGCTTTATGTTTTGTTTACTCATACTTTGTTACATGCTATATGCTTTATTTACTCATACTTTGTAATATGTTTACGCGTTATTTGTCCAGGCTTTGTTATAATAATCCTGAATATTTTAATGCAGTTTTCAATGGAGCAGTTTGCTCTAATATTTTCAGAACAAGTAATATAAAAGAAAATTTTTTAAAAAGTCAACTTATTTTTTTCACTATATTGCAGAAAGTCCTTTACAAATAAAGTTGCAATTTTCCTCTTACATCTGGCTAGATATATGCAACTTAAATCTAAAAAAAACTAAAATTAACTAATTAAATTTAATTATTGAATGAATATTTGAAAACAGCTATATTAACATGAAGTGTCATCCACTACAAGTTTCAAAAAATGTATTTGAACTTGAGTGGATGGATAAAAGTATTTTATGAACGATTGAAAATTTAAACAAGATATATATAGAGAGAGTGTAAGCTAATAGAAGGAATTGAAAAATAATTGGTTATAGAAAGGAAATTTTAGGTTTCAACGTTCGAATAGTATTGTCCCCTTTTTCACCCTTCTTAAAAGAGATTCGAATGTTTTGGCTACTAGAGTGGTGAAGTGAAATATGGATTTAAAAACTGCATTAAGTTTTTTCTTTTTCATCATTTTATGCCCTACATAATATGTCAGAACAACACTTGACGAGTTAACTCAGTCAGAGAAGTCTGTTAAATGATGGTTAAATTAACTTTTTATAAACTTAAACTGAACCGTAGACACTATTTTGAGGATATTCGAACAGTAGTCTGTTTATATTATTTGAAAGCCAGACAATTCAAAATGAAGTACAGAGCAAGTACTGGATATGAGTCAATCGTTCTATTTTAGCAACACATATTTCATGCCAGTTTTACAACATACATGAATAAAATGATGTGAAATTTAGCGCTATTTTAAATAAATGTTTTTGAAATAACAGTTTCTTGTGTTGCGCGAGGAGATTGATCTGTTGTACTTATTTTAATTTATAGCTTCACTTTTTGGGAGACACCATGCATCTCTAACCAGGACATCATATTCACACATGATAAAAATTAAACGAATCTGAATGTTATAAACTGATAATTATTTAACTAAATACGTAATTGTGTAACATGTATTTGGATTGTTTTTCAATTCCTTCTATTAGCTCACACTATCCCTATATATATCTTGTTCAAATTTTCAATCGTTCATAAAATACTTTTTTTTTTTTCCTCCACTCAAGTTCAAATACATTTTTTGAACTTGTAGTGGATGACACTGGATGTGAATACAGTTTTTGCAAACATTAATTCATTCATTAAATTTAATTCATTAATTTTAGTTTTTTTTAGATTTAAGTTGCATATATATATATATATATATATATATATATATATATATATCAATAGATGGCGCCAGATAAACATAAAAAAATGAATGAAAATTATTTATAAAGGACTTTTCTGCAATAGAGTGGAAAAAAAGTAGGAATTGACTTAAATTTTTTTTTATATTGTTTATTTCCCAAATTGAAAGAAAGAATCCAAAACGGAAAGATAAAAGAGACCAAAGAAAGCTTTATCAGGAAACACATGAAAACAAAGGAAGCTTAAATGATAAAAAAAAAAGTATAGAAGGGGAATCGAAACGATCCGAAGAGACCAAAAACTCCATTAATTGGCCTTCATCAGAGATGAGAAAAATTCACTGGCTACCTGGTGTGGAAAACGCGATTACTGCACTCAGATCCGTCTACGGAAGACGACTTGCTTTGTTCCCAACTAGCGATTTCGTATTCAGTACTTTTTTTTTTTCTTCTTCACTATTTTTCTGCAGCCATGGTGATTCGTATCCTTGATTTTCATCCAATAAATGACTCTATTTATTAAATCGTTTCTCGATTTGTGCAATCTTCTCGAATCTTTTGTGACCATCAATTGAAAAACTGTTGTGAATAAATTGTCGTGCACTTTGGTGTGAAAAGGGGCTCTTTTCTAAAATGTGGTTCAACATTTGAAGGATTGAAAACAATAAACAATTCTAAGAAAGGAAAACAATTTTATCTAATCTTTTGAGTATCTCTCATAAAATCCAAAATAATTCTTTCTAATATAGTATAATTTTTTTATCTCAATTATTTCTATTTGATAATAAAAGCTGTGATATAAGTCATTTTAATAATAAATGATGTCGTTTTGTACGAATTTATACTAGAATTATAAAATAATTTTTTATTATTCTTATGTTGATTTATAATAGAAAGTTCACTCAATATTTTTGCACTGCAATCATATTTAGTTTAAATTTAATGAGAAATTATGTATTTTTCATAAGTTCACAATTTTATTTGACTGTCTAATCATTAAAAAATATGTTAGATATCCCTATTTTTAAACATATGATTATTAAATCTTTAAAAATCAAGAAAACTTTAATTATTCTTAGTTTTGTTAGTTAGTTTTTTGTTTATTTATTTATTTATATTTTTTTTTGCTTAGTTAGTTTATGTTGTAACAATTTTTGATTTGAATCTCGATTCATTTTGGCCAATTTTAATTTTGTTCAATCTTGTTTCATTTTTCAACTCGTTACTTCCGACCCTAAATTTCTATAAAAAAATGTGTGTTCTAATAAATTGTACCACTCTTCAAAAGTTTGTCCCAGGATAATTGAATCACAATGTACAGGTTATAGTTGGTACATGATTTGAAGATGATTATTAAATATATCAACTCTGTTTCAATCCCTTCCTCCCCCCCCCAAAAAAAAAAAAAAATTAAAACAAGTTATTCATTTAGATTATGTGACTTTTCTATTTTACTTTGAAAAATAGTTTCTTAAATAAAATAAATAAAATAGTAAATTTCCTCGTATTATTGTTCTGGAAAGACAATTAAAATTTTTTAAAAGTTTTGCACAAAATTTTTTTACTACTTGTACTTGAAGTAGTAAAAAAAAAAAAATTTTGCGCAAACTTAAGCTGAAATCCTGGCTCTAAAAATTATTAAATATTCTCTGCAGAAGATTCAACTGAAAAATGTCTATCCTTCAATATTCTTTTTCTTAAAGGTGACACATACAGAACAATAAAATGTATTTTCTTCCCAAGTTCATAATACTCTTTTTTGACACCATGTAATGATCCATGAATACACAACTCTTTCCCCAACAGAAAAAGATCCAAGGAACAGAGTAAAGAAACAAAAAAAGGAGAAAAGAGATAAAAAAAAAAAAAAAGTTAGGACCAGACAGAGATGTTGCTGAAGTAGAGATCAGTTTGAAGCCAAGCACGATTGCTAAGATAGGAATTTTCTTGGTCTTCCAGAATGAAGTGTTTTTCTTTAGATGGTTCTGGACAGTCCAGATTACTGATTGCTTTGTCATACCCAAGGGGTGCAGCTTTCTCATTAAGGTTTGCTATCCTCACCAAAAAGAAAGGGCTCTGCTGTAGCAGATCGTTTGGAGAAGGTAGAGAATGATATATTTTTAGTAACGATGAATTGGCAACTGGTAATAATAAAAACATTCTTTGGGTAGTTAGTTTCGACGGTAGATTAGTTTGGGGAGTTTTTTTTTTTTGTTTAAAGATAGTGGAAAGTTTTGGAAGCCAAGCGGTTATTTTTATGTATTCCAGTCCTTATCTTTTAGTGTCAGTGATTTTAAATGCAATTATGGAACTAGAAGCTTTCCTTGACAAATTTTCATCCTACTTTCAAGAAAGATAAAATTAAGTTTTAGATAACGGATGCAAACAGCATAGCGGTTTCCCTGCCGAAAAGGCCGAGGCAATCGCCGACTGTTGGAGGTCCAATTTGAGCAAAATCCCAACATGAGCCATCCGTTCACAAACAATCTTATAAGTTCGAAACCGATAAATACCTTAATACTCCGCATGTCAACTATAACTTCTGCATCTCCGCACAGGAAATAGTTAACTTTATTAAAAACTTAAGTACCAAGAAAAAAAAGCTGCAGGCTTTGATAAAATTAACAATAATATGATCAAGCATCTTCCGTTAAAATTCATTTATTGGTTAATCGTCATTCTCAACGATATGCTTAATATTTCTTACTTCCCCGAGGCTTGGAAAATCGCCATTATTACTCCCATCCATAAACCAGGCACAAATCCTTCTTTACCAGTCAACTACAGGCCAATTTCTCCCTTAGTAACCTCAGCAAGATTTACGAATTCGCGATCTTAAATCGGATTAAAGAATTTTGTGACAACAGCAATATTTTAATCCCCGAACAATTCGGCTTCAGAAAAAATTTAAGCACCACACATCAGCTGTTCAGGGTCACTGAGTTAATAAATCATGGCTTCAGCAAAAGAAGTTTAACCGGTGTACTATTTCTTGACATCGCAAAAGCCGTTTGACAAGATTTGGCATACCGGTTTAATCTTCAAACTCAAAAAACTAAATTTCCCTCTTCCGCTCACTCTGGCTATTATATCTTTTCTTGAAAACCGTTCGTTTCAAACTAAAGTCAATACTACTACTTCTACTACGCGAAAAATGGAATGTGGACTCCCGCAAGGATCCTTATTATCACCGCTTCTTTTTTAATATCTACGTGAATGACTTCCCGCGAGACGAAAATATTCTCACAGCCATGTACGCAGACGATACCGCAATCATTACACAGCACTTCCACGAATACACTCTCTATTTTAGGTTTCAATCTTTTGTCCATAGGCTACAAACTTGGCTCTGCTTATGGAAAATCAAAGTTATTACCAGCAAATCTGCAGTTCTCATCTTTCACCGCAAAAGAGCCACTCCAAATGTTCATCAAATTCTTATCTTTAACGAACCAGTGCCTTTTGTAACTGAGTACAAATACCTTGGTCTCATACTGGACCGCCGCCTTACATTTCAAAAACACATTCATTACATTATTTCTAAAGCTAATAAAGCCAAATTCACAATTGCACCTTTAATTTTCAGGAAAAGCAAAATATCTCACAGAGGCAAACTAAATATTTACATCTCACTTATCCGACCATACTGCTTTATGCGATTCCGGTTTGGATAAATTCAGCAATGATCCATTTGAAGCGACTGCAGGTTCTTCAAAATCAGTTCTTAATGACGATAACAGATGCGCCTTTCATTATAACCGCCATCGTATTCACGACGAATTAAAAATTAATCCTATTCTAAACCTTGGCAAAAAGATTACCGAAAATTTCATTCTAAAAATTGATGCGTCTACAAATCCAACGCTGCTAAATCTCCCTTATTATGATCCGACCACGCGCCATGCGAAAACGCCCGCGTTCTATTTACTTTCAAGACTTCAGTTCATTCCCCGTGGCTAAAGAATACACTTTGACCCGCTGGTGAAAAAGCTCTGTTCACTCTCTCGTTTTGATGCGTACTTCATTCTCCGATTCCAAAAGGAGAACCCTTTTTTAGTTTAGAATCAGTTTTCCACCACTGTAGTTTATTTTGATAGCTTCGGAATCGCTCTTTTCTTTCAAGGTCGGTAAAAACGCTGAACTTCGAAACGATATTGTTTTGGTTTGTTTATAAATCTGCCCTCTTTTTTTTTTTCTCTTCAGCCAGCCAGAAGTTTTCGTGGTTTCGTAACGGTTATTTTTTAACTCCTTTTAATTGCCACAGTTTTTATTTTTAAAACTTATGTGAACTATTATTTTAAATTTTGTATTTACAAACCTTTTTACTCCTGTAAATTCTCTCCGAGCATGGGCTCGTTTAATATTCTTTCCTTAGCTCATCTTTTGATTTTAAAAATTTTGTTTTTAATAACAATTATTGATATGGAGGTACTGGGAAATTCCCTGGTACTCCAACTAAACACCTACCGTTACGATACGTTAAGTTTTAGATAAAAGGAAAAGAACAACAATAATATTAAAAATTGTTGCTTTTGTGCGGATCTGTAAACGACGCAACAGTACATTAAAAATTATTTGGTAATAAATCTCAATGGAAGTTATACTTTTAGAATAATTTTTAAGTATTCCAGTCCTTATCTTTTAGTGTCAGATGATTTTAAATGCAATTAGGGAACTAGAAGTTTCCTTGACAAATTTTCATCCTACTTTCAGAAAGATAAAATTAAGTTTTAGATAAAAAGGAAAAGAACAACAATAATATTAAAAATTGTTGCTTTTGTGCTGATCTGTAAACGACGCAACAGTACATTAAAATTATTTGGTAATAAATCTCAATGGAAGTTATACTTTAGAATAATTTTTAATTATTCCAGTCCTTATCTTTTAGTGTCAGATGATTTTAAACGCAATTAGGGAACTAGAAGCTTTCCTTGACAAATTTTCATCCTACTTTCAGAAAGATAAAATTAAGTTTTAGATAAAAGGAAAAGAACAACAATAATATTAAAAATTGTTGCTTTTTGCGGATCTGTAAACGGCGCAACAGTACATTAAAAATTATTTGGTAATAAATCTCAATGGAAGTTAACTTTAGAATAATTTTTAAGTATTCCAGTCCTTTTTTAGTGTCAGATGATTTTAAATGCAATTAGGGAACTAGAAGCTTTCCTTGACAAATTTTCATCCTACTTTCAGAAAGATAAAATTAAGTTTTTTAGATAAAAGGAAAAGAACAACAATAATATTAAAAATTGTTGCTTTTGTGCTGATCTGTAAACGACGCAACAGTACATTAAAAATTATTTGGTAATAAATCTCAATGGAAGTTATACTTTAGAATTTGAATTTCTCCTCTTTTAAAGAATGGGGCCTGATGGCCGAATAAATATTTTTTTATTCATAAATTTAAATGAAATTTTTACCGCAAGAAAATCAATTAATTAAATAAATGTTATTTCTGAACAAATTACCTTTGTTTCGTTGCTAAATCATTTAAGCATAAATAAATATTAAAATAAAATAAATATTCGACTAAAATGTATAAATATATAATAACATATAAATATATAATAATATTCAGATATTAATTTTGAAGAATTTTTAGTATTGAATATTATTTTATTACAATATTGGTATTTTTAAAACAAATTTTATTAACTAACGATGTATATATATTTATTTAAATAGTAATATTAGTAAATAATTATCTTTAAATATAAATTACCTTTAAGTAAATAAATACCTTGCACTGTATTGCGAGATTCGAACCCTAATTCTGATTCATTACATTGTGTTCAATTTAATACTTCGTTTATTGCTGGTTTACATATAAACTGATTGTCGGTAAATGCCAATTGATTATCATTGCACGTCACCACCATTTGGTCTAATATCATACAATAAAAATACCTTAAAAGATCTATCATACAATGATTTTCAATAAGAAAAATTTGGCTATAAATAAATGTAAATTTAATTTTCGTAAATATTTGTCATTTATATTTTATTAATAAATTTGGTGAATATTTTCCTCTCTAAAATGATTAAAAATCATAGTATTTATTTATATGAATTTTTTTGTAATGCATTTATTGTATGTCATACAAAATGATCAAAGTTATAGTAAAAACAAGACGATATTTCTGGTATCTACTTATCTTTAGTAAACACGCACTTAAATAGATGAATGACTTGTTGTGACTAATCCTGGTGGTGTTAATTAAAGTGGATTCCGAACCACTACAAGCATCCATGGCACCGCCGGGAATAGAACCCGATGCCTGTGGTACCGGGCGCCAGAGCGCTAGCAACTCGACCATTCAGGCCCGATGTATGACGTGAGAAGAAGAACGTCTGGGAATATTCAGAATCACTTTGTAACATGCTTACGCTTTCTAAATAAATACTTGAAGGGTCCGGGAGCGATGTAGCTAAAGGGAGGTAAAAGAAGGGTGGTTAAGAAAATGGAATAGTTTTTCTTCCTGTATAGTTCATAGGTTCTTGTAAGGAGAAATTGCAATATGTTTATAGAGATGTCTCCATTTGTTTATCATAGTCATAAAAACATGTCCATATATTGCACTGTTTTAGATTCATATATGCCACCAAACATCAGACCCGAATTATGGCTCAGTGACAATGTAAGCAGCTAGTGTGAAGGAGGTTTAAAATCCTTTGGTGCATTGTTGAAGTCATTGCTTTGAAAAACAAGGATCCTCAGTGGCAATGTGACAATATGTGTAAAAAACATCTTGATTGTTAGTCGGGCTGCCTGGGCAAAGTTTTCTGGTTTTTATCCCCATAAGACACGCAAATGACGGGCAGTTACTCCTAAAAATAACCCTGAAGATCTTATCCTCCCTTCAACATTTGTCTGGGGGTTGTTCGTGGTTTACCCTCATTATTTTTCCACCCTTGCTTTTCTAACTGGTAGCGATTACATTGCTCTAGGTACAGAGCAGGGGTGAGAGAGAAAAAAAAAATAAAGATTAACTGACCTTTCACTAATTTGACCTCAAACAAACATATATTTAACAATGAACTTTCAATGAATGCTTTACGTCACCCAATAAGTAGGTCACTTTGCATGCAATTCAGAAGTCGAGTTGCATAAAAAATACCGATCAGAAAAAGCCACAGTGAACACGATCTAGAGATCCAATCCATTTGCAATACTACGTTTGGCCTTTACAACTGTTTTAAAACTTATAACACTAACAAAAAAAAAAAAAAAAAACATCTTCAAAATAATTCTTTTTTTCTTTTGATACAGCCTTAAATAATTTATATTTTGCACCTAAAAGTCAACTTTTTTTTTAAGTGTGGCGTGTTTCATAGATTAATAGTATAATAGGACACGCATCGAGGTTGCCAATTTGAGACAACAAAGTGTAGTAGACAACAATACTCCTCACAAGACTTGTACTTTGTAGTTTAACATATGTGATGATTCGGGATTATCAGAATAGCTTCCTATAATCTTTTTTTAACTATAAATAAATGTACATTTATTTTTTCTATGCATTTATCATCTATATGCTATTCATAAATCTTGTGTAAAATATTCCTTCCAAAATGATTAAAAAATTATAATACTCATTTATATGAACTTTTTGTTATATTTCATACAAAGTGATTGAGTTATAAACAAAATAACATTTCTCGCATCTACTTAACTTTAATAGTCAAATAACTAATAGCTGATATTAAATAATAATTATTAATTTTATTAATATTTACTATTAAATAATTAATAGTTAATATTTTCTCGTATCCATTTATCTATATATCTTTAATTGTTAAATAATCAATAAATGCAAATGCATGACTTGTAAAGAAATAAATGAATAATTTATTGTTTAACTTGAAATAATGTACTATTGTGTCCAAAAATAAGACCCATTTTCAATTTAAAAATTCCCGGGGCTTACGAAATTTCAATTTTTTTCTTTTTTTAGGTTGTTGGAACTGTTCTTGAAATCCGTGGGAAATGTGACGTCAAAATATTCATTAGTGTTTGAGTTACGCTTGGCTTTGTGAGACGCTAAAAGTGATTTCGGAGATTTTTAAAATGTCTGAATTAATTGAGCAAAAAACTTAAGTTGTGTTTGCAGAATGAATATTCGTATGCGGGAATTCGTATGCATAGAATGTTGCATAAGGCCTTCGGTGAGCATTCCTATATCTGAAAGAAATATCTAGAAGTGGTATAAACAGTTCAAAGAAGGCAGAGAACAAGTTGAAGAGGAAGAGCCCTCTGGTCGACCGACGAAGCTCACGTCAAAAAATTAAAGTTTTGGTGCTTGCAAACCGACGATTTACAATTAGAGACCTTGCTGATGATGTTGGAATTTCAAAAGAATCCGTCAATTCCATTTTGGGCCTCAAACGCGTCAAATCTCGATGGGTACCGAAAACACCGAATGCGCCAATTGCCATTGCATTGATTCTGCGTGATGTGTTCGCCAAAAAATGAAGCCTATATCGTTCCACAACCACCGTATTCCCACCATGCGACTTCTGGCTATTCCCTAAACTCAAAAGACCATTCCGGGGACACTGTTTTGAGTAGATTGAAGAGATTCAACGTGAATCACCGCGCGCTTTGAAGACCATCTCTGCCGATGACTTTTTAGCATACATTGAAGATTGGGAAAAAGTTCTTGTGTCCTGAGGGATTACTTTGAAAAGAGTTTTTGCAAAAAAAATAATAATAATTGGTCTTACTTTTTGGACACAGTAGTATAAATTTTTAATTTGAAATAATGTATAAAGGTTTAACTTGAAATAATGTAATAATGTATGTCTTGAAAGTAGGGCCTAAATGGCCGTGTGGCTAGCTCTCTATCTCTCGGTACCACAGGTTTGGGGTTCGAGTTCCGGCGGTGTTTGTAGTGGTTTGGAATCCACTTTAAACCGTTGGTCCCTGTCTAACAGGATCGTAGAGCGTTACAGGGGTAGTGTTACTCCGTGTCGGTATCTTATCTTCAAGCTACACGCACCTCCTGGGTAGTTCTAAGTGAATAACGTCTATGCAGCGCTTGCCTTAAGGCATCGAAAACAACTGTCTAAGTGTTTGCCAGCTGCATTAGAACAAAAAAAAAATTAATGTTTTGAAAGTATGAATAGAGAAGAAGAATTTCTTGGAATTTTCAAAATCGCTTCGTTACATGTTTACATTTTCTAAAGAAATGCTTGCAGGAAAAATAAGCCAAGTGGCGATACAGCGCCAACTCTAGTAGGCTCAATTGTATTACTGCTCTATGCATGTTCTACTTCAATGTTTGGATAAAGATGTACTGCAAACAGAGATACTATGTTATAACAGGAGGAGTATCAATAAGAAAAACTGACCCTTTCCGACTCTTTCTGTTATTGCTTTGTATGCTTTCCTCAAACTATCCCTACAAAATGAAAAAAAAAAAGACAGAGATGGTATAATTCGTATTCATTCATTCTATATGTTAAGCATCATTCATTCATCATTCATTCTATATGTTAAGCATCATTCATTCATTCATTCTATATGTTAAGCATCATTCATTCATTCATTCTATATAGTATTTAGCATCATTCGTTAGCATTCTATTCATAAATCTTCTAACGTAATATATTTCCGTCCAAAATGATTTAAAAATATAATACTCATTTATATGAAATTTTTATAATGTTTTATTACATTTCATGCAAAGTAATTAAGTTATAAGCAAAATAATATTTTTCGTATCTATTTATCTTCAATAATTAAATAATTAATAGTTAATACTAATACTTACTATTAAATATTTAATAATTAATAGTTAATATCAATAGTTACTATTAAATAATTAATAGTTTCTCTTATTTATTTATCTATAATTATTAAATAATAAATAAATGTAAATATATAAATTGTAAAGAAATAAATGTTTAAATTGAAATAATTTATAAAGATTTAAATTGAAAAAAGGTATTAATGTATGTCTTGAAAGTATGACTAGAGAAGTAGAATTTCTCTGAATTTTCAAAATCACTTCGTAACATGTTTAAGTGGTCTAAATAAATCCGAGCAGAAAAATAAGCCAAAAGGGCGATACAGCGCCAACTCTAGTAGGCTCAATTTAGTGCTACTCTGTGCATGTTGTACTTCAATGTTTGGATAAAGATTTACTGCAAACAGAGATACTATGTTATAACAGCAGGGGGAATCAATAAGAAAAACCGAACCGTTTCAGACTCTTTTTATTATTGCTTTTATCTAATTATCCCTATAAAGTGAAAAAAAAAATAAGACTAAGACGGGAGTACTGGGAATGAAAAATCCTTTTTCCCAGGATTAAATAAAGAGCTCCTGCCTGCTCTGAGACAATGCAATGGCAAACAAAAAAGTTTATTTGTCTGCCAAGAGAAAAGAGCAAATGCAGATTACAAAGTGACGCAGTGTTTACTTTGTTGGGTATATTTTTCAATTCCTACTATTAGTTCACACTCTCCCTATATATATCTTGTTCAAATTTTCAATCGTTACTTTACATAAACCGTTAAAATATTTTTATTCATCCACTCAAAGTTCAAATGCATTTTTAAAACTTGTAGTGGATGGCACTGGATGTTAATACGGTTTTTTCTAATATTAATTCAGTAATTAAATTTAATTTATATTTATAATAATTGTGATTATTTACTAAAAAAAGTAACTGAAATAAAATTTTTCTTTGTTGACCTAAGTAGGAATTAACTTAATTTTTTTTATATATTACTTATTGAATTCAATTTCCTATTGAATCTTTTAACTTTAAATGACATTAAGCATTATATAATTAAGAACAAAACGTTTAATATGAAATATATTTTTATAAGTAACAACTGATTGAAAATGTAATGCAAAAAAAATAGTTAAATTCCAAAGCCATTAATATTCTTAATGTGTTATTTAAAATTTCCAATAAATGCATAGAACATTATAACTTAAAAACTACAACAAAGGGAACAAAAAATTTTTTTCATGGAATCCATTGTTTGTTGTTGTTGTGACTAATCCTCAGTGTCCTGTAGTGAAGGACAGATACCCCATGAGTAGTCTACTTATAGATTTAGGTAAAAGGAGGTGTTGTTGTTCCGTTGTGATGGCAGTACTCTTAGGTAGAAGTCTGTTTGGCTCTGAGTCGCTGGAAAAGGACGACAATACATTCAGGGAGTACATTTTATGGGGAACCACAACACATTTGCGTATAGAATGGTAGAAAACCCAGGAAACTCCACCAATTAGTCTGACTAACGAGGCAAGATGCTGAACATCCCAATCGCCATTAAGTCTCCTCGTTTTTGAAAGAGTGTTTACAACAATGCCGCACGTTGTCACTAAGCAACGATTTGGGTATTCATTGTTTTTTATATGTCAGAATAAAATTTCGATTGAAATTTTAATTATATAAAAACTTGCATTTTTTTGGTAAATAAGCGATTCTACGAATGAAAATAAAGTTTTTATATTTTTATCATCAACTCACATTATTTTTATCATTGTTTACAGTTGTCGCTCAGCCTACAAAAAAAAACCCATAGCTTCTGCTGAGGAGATATAAGTGATGTCAGTTGCTTACTGTGTCCATATTATTCCACCACAATTTTGAATGAAAACACCCAGGTTTAGCGTTTGCGGGGTTTGAAACTTCCTTCTTGTGTTTAACGGAAGGACTTTCGAAACTATAGATTTAAATTCACCATAGACAAGTAACTGCACGGTACAAGATACACGATAGACAAAGTACCAGTACTAGTACCTGTACGGTATACTGTACACCACAGACAAGTAATGCTGTAAAGTGGTGAAAGGCTTTAAGGTGTCATAGGACAAGCAAAAAAAAAAATGACCCTTAACAGGAAAACTACTTTCATTAGATGACTGCAATATTGCCACTTCTCCTTCTTCAATGGCGCAACAGCCCCATGGTAGGCCAAGTCCTTCATCCTACTGGCAGATTCGAAACATGAGATATTTTTTTTTACGGTATAGGATTGTCATCCCTGCACTCTATAGTCATGTTAGACAAAAATCTACTGTTTAATGTGGATTTCGAACCATTACAAATATTCTTGCCAGCACTGGGACTCGAACTTGAAACCTGTGGCACCGCCAGAGAGTTAGTCACTCTGTCATCACGCCCCGAAATTTTGAGACCATTTTTCTTTTACGGAGTACAATTGTCAACCCTAAACAGAATGCTCTACAGTCATATATTAGTCCGGGACCTACTGTTTTAAAGTGGAATCTGAACCACTACAAGCTTCCATGGCACCTCTGGCACTCTAACCTGAAACCTGCAGTACCGAGCACCAGAAATATTGACACGGCAAGTTTTTAATGATCAAATTTTTGTACTTTATTTTGTTGGTGTTTTCGGATACTCAATAAGTCGAGGTTATGCTCAATATTGATTCATTCATCATTACAATGCAAGACTTTTAGCGGATTCAGCATTAATTAAGATGTACCAAAAGAGCCTGTTCCTTGACCTCCTCGCTCTGTCTCTGTTTATTTATGAACACACCTTAAGGCTGACTTCTGGGAGGATCATACCTTTTTCCAAATCCAGCCCAACGGAAGGGCTTTAGCACCTCAATATCGGCACTGACGATTAAGCTTTAATTTCGGCATTATTTGTCAGGTGTCAATCAAACACCCTATGTTCTGAAATCAACACACTGACTTCTATCTTGTTGAGGCATTGAATTTGAGCATGTAAGTTTGATGCATTTGGGTTTCAAAAAAAAAAAAAACCATTAATAGTTTCCAATAAAAACAAAATATGTTTTTAAATTTGATTTTTTTTCGTTTCCTGTTCCAAGATTTTTCAGTCTGATATTTTTGAATTGATTTTCGAGTATATATCTTTTATTTATTATTTTAATGCTTTATAGATGAACAGCTCTGAAAACGAGAACCATGTATTAAAAATGAATTTCTGTTGTCTCGGAAATATTCATCCCGACTTTAGTTTTGATCTAACGATTTTTTATTTAAAATTTTTATTTTTTTTATAACTTCTTTCTTTTTCATGACAACAGCATTGTAAGGATGAAAATAGTTTTACGTTTTCGTCTTGCTTGAGTTTTTTTATTATTATTATTATTCGTTTGTTTCCTTTTGTCATGATATTTTTCTATGTCATGATATACGAAATATTTTTTTTCAAAATAAGCCTTCGAGATCAAACAATTGTGCTTTGATAAAAAAAAAAATTGAAAGTTGTGTTTACTTTTTTTTTTTTTTTGTGTATACTGCATTTGATGAAAAAAATTTTTTTTTCCT
Source organism: Caerostris extrusa (assembly GCA_021605095.1). Lineage (NCBI taxonomy): Eukaryota > Metazoa > Arthropoda > Arachnida > Araneae > Araneidae > Caerostris > Caerostris extrusa. The sequence continues at coordinate 22,189 of BPLR01006467.1, forward strand.
TACGCTATAAAAATTTAATTAATTAATACATAAATTCTACTTTGCACAAAAGGAGGATAGGAGGTTTTTTTTTTTTCTTATTTGTTTATGTTGGTGTTAACATGAGAAAACAAGTTATGCTACATAACGGATGTCTCTGGATTTCGAAGAACCGAAAAACTACGAAGTTTTACCAATTTATTTCGAAACATCTCAGAAACGATAGAATTAAGAGACTTTTCTTTTTTTATTATTAAAGAAGATTAAATTTCCGGCAATTTTCACTATCGCAACAGTTTTTTGTAAGACAACGAATAGTAAGCACACTACAGCTTGTTGAAAATTGATATTTTTCTCAATTACGAAAAAAAAAATATTCTCCTTCCAAATACATTCCCTTCAGTGACGCAACAGCTCTATGGTTAGCCAAGGCCGTCTGACTACTGGAAGATTTCGAGACAGGAGACGTTTTCTTTTTACGGGGTAGGGTTATCAGTTCTAAGCCCTACGATCTACAGTTCATCTTAAATTGGTACCTATGGTTTAAAGTGGATTCCGAACCACTACAATCATCCATGGCACCGCTGGAACTCCAACCTGAGACCTGTGATACCGAGCGCCAGAAAAATTGTCACTGACAAGTTTTTAATGATCAAATTTGTACTTTATGTTGTTAGTATTTTCGAATGGTCAATATTTTGAGGTTTTACTCAATTCTGAGTAGAATGCTGAATACTGGGTCATTCAACACTATTCCACATTCACATTCAGAATTTTAGCGGCTTCAACATTAACTAGGATGCACCCTAAGGAGCCGCCACATTGGCCTCCCTCGCTGCGTCCTCTCCTCTATTTTGAATGAACGCACTCCAAGATGAGTTTTGGGAGGTGTGACACCTTTTTCGACTCCAGCCGAACGGAAGGGTGTTCTGGCCTCCAGATTTGGCACTTCATTGACACTTAGTAAGCTTTAATTTTGGCATTATTTGTCAAGTGTCAAACTAAACACTTTTAAGAACCCAACACACTGTCTTTTATCCTTAATTGAGCATGTAACCGTGATTATGAATATGACTTTCGAAAAAAGAAAATTAATAATTTCCAATAGCAAATATACAATAGAACCTCTGTAAGTCGAATCAAGGGAGACGCCAAATAATTCGAGTTATAGAGTTTTCGACTTACGCTGATTTTGTATGGAATTATTCGACTTGAAGAGTTTTAGATTCTTTCTGACTTATTTTGAATTAGACAGTTAAAAACAAATAAAAATTCAAGTTACAGAGGTAATAAAATGTTTATTTGTAACTTAAAAGTTATATTATGTACTACAATAAAAATCAACATAATTCCGAAATAATTTCAAATGATCGAGTTGTAAAAAACCAAGCATTGCTAATGTTCGAGATACAGAGGTCCACTTTTTTTTTTTTTTTTTTTTTTTTGAGTTACGGAGGGAAAAATATATACCAAAATGGCTTGTGGGGGATTGATAAATTATTTCACTTATAGAGGGGTGAAATTTCGAATAATGGAGATTTTGGGATTTGAAGGAAGGGAACAAACAATTTTTTTTCGAGTTTTGTAGATTTTCGACTTGTCGAGGTTCGACTTAAATTTAAAAATACAGTATAACCTCTTTGAGTTTTTTCGTTTCCCTCCAAGATTTTTACGTCTGATATCTTTCAACTGATTTTGAATACATATTTTATTCACACTTTATTTCTTACATTTGAGAAATGAACAGCTCTTAAAACGAGAACCATGTAATAAAATGGATTTCGGTTGTCTCTGAAATATTCAACACGACATTAAAAAAGAAATCGTTGGATCAAAACTTAATTTTTATTTTTATGTAACTTGTTTTTTTTTTTTTTTTTCTCTCATGACAACATCATTGTAAGGAGGAAAATAGTTTTACATTTTGAATCTACTTTTCGTCTTGCTTGAGTTTTTTTTTTTTTATTATTCGTTTGTTTCCTTTCGTTATGATATTTTTTCATCAAAAAAGAATAGACGAAATATTTTTTTCAATATAAGCCTTACAGATTGCGCATTGATAAAAAGAAATGAAAGCTTCGTTTACTTCTTTTTACATACAGCAAGTGATAAAAACATTTTTACACTATAAAAATTTAATCAATTAATATGTAAATTCTATCTTGCAAAAAGTGGAGGTAATTTTTTTATTTGTTTATATTGGTTTCAAAATGAAAAACAAGTTATCCTACATAACGGATATCTGTAGATTTTTAAGAACCGAAAAAACACGATATTTTGATATTTTTTTACGAACTGAGAAACTGTCTTATATTTCAGAGAATTTCTTTTACTGTTAAAGAAGATGAAATTTCTGGAATTTTCACTATCACGACGTTTTGTGTGTGTGCGTGTGTAAGACAACGAGTAGTAAGCACACTATAGCTTGTTGAAAAGTGATATTTGGAAAAAAACAAAAAGAAAACAACAATTTGAAAAAACAAAAACAAAACAATTTGGGGAAAAAAAGAAGCATTTTCTACCTATAATTACACTGGTGTGCAAAACTTAAGCAACAGGTGCTTTTGCCATAACTCCCACGAGAAATCAGCTGAGAGACCTGACATTCAGAAATGAGGGATTGTATTATGTACGTAAAGGATGACGAAAGCATCGGCGCTGACAAAGGAATACAATGCATACGGTATTGAATCAAACAAAAACAACCTTTTACTGAACGCATAGTATCGTGATTTATGATTGTCTATCCAAGAGGAAGAACAACAAGCAAATGTTCCTTAATATGGGATGTGCCTCCTCAATTTACTGGTTGCTTCGCACCGTCTCCGCCAGCGGAAACTCAGAACCAGCGGGTGCAACATTTCTTGCGGTAGGAGTGCCCATTCCTCAATCAGCATCTGTTTGAGTTGTTGGATGCTCTGGATATGCTGCAATGCGTTCCTCCTGCAAAGCATCCTGCACATGTTCGGTGGGATTTAAATCTGGTGAATACGCTGGCTGCCATCCATCTGAGTGATATCTTCACTTTCCAGTAGCTCCTCAACAGCAAGAGTCTGATGGCCTTTATTGTCATCCATGAAAATGAAGTCTGGGCCAATGGCACCGGGACAGACGCACATGGGGAAGGAGTACCTCCTTTCACAATAGCGATCCCCGGTTACGAGACCTTTCTGTCGAAAACGTGGAGCTCAGTCCGCCCGTTCAGCAAAATGTCTCCTCAGACACGCAGACTCCAGAACCACCATAACGGTGTCTTTCCTTGAGATTACTGGGACGTAAAAACCGGGTCCCGGACCTCTCTCCAAATCAAAAACGCGCTCGAGAATAGCTTCTGGTACAGAACCGATTCTCATCCGTAAAGAGGACACGACTCCACTGATCAGTTGTCCAGTTTTTGTGCTCCTCTGCACCACTGTAAACAGTGGCGTCGGTGGCCAACTTTCAACGGGAGGCAGCTGTTCAGGACGGCGGGCAATAGGCCCACTTTGTGAAGGCGTCTGGCCACAGTAAAACCGCGACACTGTCTCCCGTTGCTGTACAGAGTTGCTGAGCAATGGCTCTCTACTGACTGCTGTCGGCTTCTTTTCGCCCGCAGGACGATATATCGGTCATCCTGCAGTTGTCTTCCTCGGGCGGCCACCACCCAACCTTTCTAACAGCTGTACCTGTGATGGTTTAGAACGCTTTCAAGCGCGCGAAACGACACTTTTGTTGATTCCGAACTCTGCAGCTACACTGGTGACGAGCAGCCGCCCTCCTCCAGCTTTCCGATCATCTCTTCCACGTGTGAAAGTCGTCCAGGTGATTTTTCTTCTGGCCATGACTCACTGGCACTTGCAGCGAATATGTTGGATTGCGTCTCCGTCCTTTCTTTTGAGTCTTACTGTTGAGCGGACATCACGCGTTTTGCGTACCGCTCGACGTCGCCTCCGATACGTTTTCGTTCCTGATATTTGCATACGCATGACGTGTCTACTGACTTACGTGTTCATTGTACTCGATCTCCAGACCTCCTCTTTTTCTGCAATTTCTATGGCTATCTGCTAAAATAAGCCTACATTGCTGCTTAAGTTTTGCGCACCAGTGTACCTTCCTTTTCCCCTCACACCCTTGATTCCCCTTTTCTCAATTTTCCTCAAGCATTTTTTTACAAATGTCGAGGAACAAATCTCACTTTTCTAGAAGTAGTAACCAGATAAATTATTATAGAAAATTTAATCATATTTAAAACATTAACAGTCGCTCGACGCGTGGCTCAGTGGCAACGTGCGCCGATCGGTGAGCATTAGGATTGAGGTTTAATCCATTAACGGCTTTTGTCGTGGACACGGTTTCACGAATACCCTCCATATGCTTTTGTGAAATTAAGAATATTTATTCGGACTAACTGGTAGGAGTTTTTGGGTTTTCTCATACGATACGCAAACGAGCCCTATCTCCCTAAAATTCCTTCCGAAAGACGTGTCTTCCTTCTTCAGCGGCGGCCTGATGGTCAGATTGTGGCTGGCGCTCTGCCTCTTTTGGTACCACAGGCTTCAGGTTCGAATCCTGACG